>CAUYRH010041432.1:0-33275 GCA_963574655.1 Perodicticus potto | reverse complement strand
CCTCAAGCTGTCACCCTGGATAGAATGCTGTGGCATCACACCTCACAGCAACTTCCAATTCCTGGGCTCAAGCGAGTCTCCTGCCTCCGCCTCCCAAGTAGCTGGGACTACAGGCGCCCGCCACAACGCCCGGCCATTTTTTGGTTGCAGCCGTCATTGTTGTTTGGCGGCCCGGGGCTGGATTCGAACCCGCCAGGTCAGGTGTACGTGGCTGGCGCCTTAGCCCGTTGAGCCACAGGTGCCGAGCCCACTCATTAATTGTTAAAATAACCTATGTTTGTCAACTCTTTTAGTTTAGATAATACTGGAAAGAAATATTTCTGCTTCTTCCTCTTTAAAATGCTTTAGATAATATAGTTAATTATTTAATAAACAATAAATAATTCATAATGGCATGTAAATTATACCTTAATAAATTTATTACCAAAAAAAAAAAAAAAAAAGTAGAGAGAAGGAATGAATCCCTACATACCTATCACACAGATTCAATGATTACCAACTCATCCAATATTGTTTCAGCTACACACATGCTGAGGTGCTTACTCTACCACTCTGGAAGCTAACCTCCCAAAATGGTGACATTTAAGTTCTGGCATTTCTAGTTTCATTCATTAGCTGGAATACTTTTATCCATTTCAAAATAATGATATTCATTCTCTACCAACCTCCAAATAGTGAAAAAATAATTTTTTTTCACTCATGAATTAAACACTGTTGTGCCCAGATCACGTAATCCCCAAAGACCACCAGGGAAACGTACTCGATGCAAAAGCAAAAGAGCCTTTATTCAAGCTTGCGCCAAGGCCTGCAGAATACCTGAAGCAGCAGAAGTGTTCTGAGGGCCCCATCTTTTGGGTGAGGGGTGGGGGGCTTCTGGAGTGGGAGGAGTATGATTGGTTATTTTAAATATTCCTTGGCGCTTATTGGATAGGCCTGCATCCAAGTGAGTGCCTTGCTTAGCCCTGATAGGCTAGGAATGAGAATAAGGGAGCTCTGAGACGGAGGGCTATTCTCAGGAACAAAGGAACTCTAAGATGGCGGCTTCTTACAAGATGGAGTTACTCCTATTCTTTCAAACACCTATTCCAAGGGTCCTCAAACTACGGCCCACAGGCCACATGCTTAGATGTGAATTGTATTTGCTCCCATTTTGTTTTTTACTTCAAAATAAGATATGTGCAGTGTGCTATTTGTTCATAGTTTTTTTTTTCAACTATAGTCCAGCCCTCCAACGGTCTGAAGGACAGTGAAGTGGCCCCCTGTTTAAAAAGTTTGAGGAAGCCTAACTATTCCTTCATGAAGCCATGAACTCGTGGATTAAACATACTAGGTATGTTTCACTATAACACAGTTATCATCCTCACTGATTCTCAAACTGATCAGGGTTTCAAACAGTGGGAGAAGTTTCAGGAGGGCCTTTCAGTCCTCACATTACCTTAACAGTCTCTGAGCGCTCCTTCACCAAGTGGTCTGAAAAGATGCTCCAGGATTATCTTGTGCAGTTCTGCCCCAGACTTGAAACCCACCACTTCCTCAAGCAGCCCTGATTCTTTGTAACAAAAATATTTTAAGATCACAATTCCTACATGCCCTAAGGCAATGTTTTTCAACCCTTTTTAATCTCACGGCACATTTAAATTGTTGATTTAAAAAAGTCAAAAAAAGAGTATACTCACTGTGCTTTGAACTTCTTCCGATCATTAATGATCTCCAAAAAATTTTTTTGTGGCATGTCAGTTGAAAACTCATTGTCCTAAGGCTTCTTCTCACTTGAACCCAGTTTTAATCAGAATTTACTGCAGTGTGCTCTAGCCAAGGTGGTGTCCAAAGTGTACCTCTTTCCCAGAATGAATGCTACCGACTGAAGTCGGACTCGTAACCTCAACCAAGGAGACTGCTGACAAGGAGGCAGAGGTACACACTCCTTCAATCTTAAGACACTAACAAAATGGTCCTTTTCCCACATTGCTGCCATGTCTTATTTATATTTGTTTTTTGTTATTGTTGTTTTTTGTTTTTTTAGAGACAGAGTCTCTTTATGTCGCCCTCAGTACAGTGCTGTGGCATCACAGCTCAAAGCACCCCAAACTCTTAGGCTTAAGCGATTCTCTTGTCACAGCCTCCCAAGTAGCTGGGACTATAGGCGCCCGCCACAATGCCCGGCTATTTTTTGGTTGCAGCTGTCACTGTTGTTTGGCGGTTCCAGACTGGATTTGAACCTGCCAGCTCAGGTGTATGTTGCTGGCGCCTTAGCCACTTGAGGCACAGGCGCCAAGCCTCAGGCTGGTATTCTAAAGAAAACTCCCCTACGTTATCCACAGCATAATTTTGTATGTATATTTCACTCATCCCCCTAGTGCAAGTGTCTGGTTAATTATTTATACGGTAGTGATACAGTTAGCTAACCCCATGGTCAGCTTTCTTACGCTCTTTGGTTGTTCCTTTCAGAGCAGCACCTTCCAGCTAGAGTCATATTCTGAAGCATGGCGGCA
Organism: Perodicticus potto; assembly: GCA_963574655.1. Classification (NCBI taxonomy): domain Eukaryota; kingdom Metazoa; phylum Chordata; class Mammalia; order Primates; family Lorisidae; genus Perodicticus; species Perodicticus potto. The sequence goes on along the minus strand of CAUYRH010041432.1, from coordinate 30,783 downwards.
ACTGGGCACGGTTTTCCTACTCAAAATCCTTCAGTGGGAATGCTTTAAAGAAGTTGGTGAGTACTAAGAAGCAAGAGTATCTCTTCTGTATGTATTCCATTAACATGTCAATAAAATTATTTGAAATACATACAAAAAATTGTTCACCAGTATGCCTGTAGTCCCAGTTGCTCAAGAGGCTGAGGCAGGCTGATTGCTTGAGTCCAAGAGTTTGAATCCAAGAGTTCAAGGCTATAGTGTGCTGTGATCACACCTGTGAATAACTACTGTGCTCCATCATGGGCAACATAGTGAGACCCTGTATCAAACACAAAATTGTTCACAAAAACTAATAAAGATTGGTGATGAATTTAAAAGAAAAAAACTGAAAATAATTAAGTCGAGACTAGTCACAAGTTTCATAACATAGAAAAAAGAAACAATGGAATGAGAGCCCAGAAACTAAAAAAAAATAAACCTCTGAGAATCAAAACTTCAATTTGTAATATAATTAAAATTTTCTGGCTTGGCACCTGTGGCTCAATGGGCTAAGGCGCCAGCCACATACACCTGAGTTGGCGGGTTCGAATCCAGCCTAGGCCTGCCAAACAACAATGACGGCTGCAACCAAAAAATGGCCGGGCATTGTGGCGGGCGCCTGTAATCCCAGCTACTTGGGAGGCGGAGGCAAGAGACTCGCTTGAGCCCAGGAATTGGAGGTTGCTGTGAGCTGTGATGCCACAGCACTCTATCCAGGGTGACAGTTTGAGGCTTTGTCTCAAAAAAAAACAAGAATATCGAATTGTACACTAAATTTTTAAAAGTAAATTTCAAGGGATGTGAATCATATCTCAATAAAGCTGTTTTATTTTCTTAATAGCTACAATAAAAGCAACAGATAATAAGTGCTGGACATAAAATGGTGCAGCCACTCTGGAACACAGTTGGGCAATACCATGTAACCTTGCAATTTTACTCCCAGTCATATATATACTCAAAAGAACAGAAAACAAGCATTCAAAACAAATACTTGTACCCAAATGTTCATGGCAGCATATTCATAATTGTCAAAAGAAGGAAAGAATTCAAATGTCTACCAACTGATGAATGAATAAATACAATGTGTCAGGTGTGGTGGCTCACACATGTAATCCAAGCACTCTGGGAGGACTGCATGAGCTCAGGTGTTTGAGACCAGCCTGAACAGGAGAAAGACCCCATCTCTACTTAAAAAAAAAAAAAAGGAAAAACTATGTTGGCAGTGTGGTGAGTGGCTGTAGTCCCAGCTACTTTGGGAGGCTGAGGCAAGAGGATGACTTAGGCCCAAGAGCTTGAGGTTGCTGTGAGCTACGGTTGATACTATAGCATTCTACCCAGGGTGACAAAGTGAGATTCTGTCCCCTCAAAATAAATAAATAAAATGTGTATATCCATTCATGAAATATTTCCCAGCCATACAATGGAATATAGTACTGATAAATTCTACAAAAATGATGAATCTTGAAAATGCTAAGTGAAAGAAGCCAGTCACAGAGAATCAGATATGAAATGTACAAAAACAGGCAAACCTATAAAGAAAGAGTAAATTAGTGATTGCCTAAGTTTGAGGGGGATGAGAGAAACTGGGGATGTGTATGAGGTTTGTCTTTGGGCTAAGGAAAATGCACTAATGTTGATTGTGGTGAGAATCGCACAATCCTGTGAATATATTAAAAGCCATTGAACCATACTGTTTAAGTAGGTAAATTTTAAGATTCAATACACATCTTATAAGAGGTTATTTTATTTTATTTATTTTTTCTTTTTTTTTGAGACAGAGCCTCAAGCTGTCACCCTGGACAGAGTGCCGTGGCATCATAGCTCACAGCAACCTTCAATTCCTGGGCTCAAGCGAGTCTCCTGCCTCTGCCTCCCAAGTAGCTGGGACTACAGGCGCCCACCACAACGGCCTGGCCATTTTTTTGGTTGCAGCCGTCATTGTTGTTTGGTGGGCCCAGGCTGGATTTGAACCCGCCAGCTCAGGTGTACATGGCTTGCGCCCTAGCCCGTTGAGCCACAGGCATCGAGCCATAAGAGGTTATTTTAAAAAGCAATGAGAAATAAAGACATTTTCAGGTTATCAAAAAAACAATAGTTTGCCATCAGCATACTCTTATTAAATGAACTAAAGGGTGTACTTTAAGGTAGTAGAGAAGGCAGCCCAGATGGACTCAGATCGACTGAAGCAAACAAAGTGGTAAATATGTGGTTAAATCTGTGCAGATCCTGACTGTATAAAAAAAAATCCCATAAGATTAAAAAACAGTTAAAACACCCCAAAATAGTAACTTAAAAGTGAAGAGGGAGATAAAGAGACCTCACATATCCCAAGGCCTTTTTTTGCTTGGGAGAAGTATAAAAGTATTGATGATTACCCCTAAACTTTGAAAAAATAGACAAATAATTCATATCTACTGATGTAGGACAAGGTGGCTCTACAACCACAGCCTTGGCCCTGGCGGTGCTGATGCTGTGGCGGATGGAGGAACCAGCTTGTGGAAGGGCCGAACACCTGTGCGGAAGACACTGGCGCCTTGCTGTCTTCTCCCCTGGCAAGTCCATTTCATGGATGGCGCCTTGCTGTCTTCTCTTCTTGCACATCTGACTGGTCAATATCATGTCAGTTTCCAGGGCCTGGGTCTTCATTGGACCGCTGGCTATACCCGATCAGGACCCACGCCCCAAGAAGTACCGCAAAACAACTCTCTGGGACTATATAAACCCCTGAGCAGAGAGCTCAGGGGCAGACCTCAGCAGGACGTCGGAGAAAGAACAGGAAAGCTTGTTCCTCTCCAACGCAGACCTTGGCTGGACCTCTGGAAGGAAACAGGAGAGCTTGTTCCTCTCCAAGCAGACCTCGGCTGGACCTCGGAGAGGGAACAGGAGAGCTTGTTCCCCTCCTGGGTCCTCTTTGCCTGGAGGTTTGGTTTTTCTTGTAGTTTTAATTTTTCTTTCTTGTAAATAAATCCTGACTTACCACTACTCTTGTGGTCCGTTGATTCCTTCTTCGAATCACCAAGACCAAGAGCCTGAAATTCCGGCATCACTACCTTCTAGGGCAACTCTGCTAAAAACAGTATGCAACTTAAAATCTAGTTAGAAGGGGAAAATAAAATGATTTAAAAAAAAAAAACAACCTCACCTAAAGAAAATCTATAAAAGAAGGAAAGAAAAGGTAAAATGAAATAGAAAGCATAAAATATTTATGAGTTACGTTAAACATAAGTCAACTAATTATCTTGGTTAAAAAATGTTATCCATCTGAGTGGAAAAAATTATATCTTTTTTTTTTTTTAAATTATATCTTTTATATTTGCTGCTTCTTAAAGACAAATCTAAAACCTTAAGTATACAGAAAAGTTAAAAGTAAGAAGATGAAGAAAACTATGCAAAAACTCACCAAGGAAAAGCCACAATAGCTATGTTAATACCAGACAAAACAGATTTTAAGACAGCTTAGCTGTCATAAAATAGCTGCAAAATACACGAACCAAAACTGAAATAATTATAAGAGAAGAAAACAAAACTGTAATTTAATTTTAAAATACTTCTCTTCATAATTTATAGAGGAAGTAACCAAAAGCTGGCCAGGTATAGGGCCATAAAGCAAGTGTCAACAAATTTCATAAGACTGATATCTCAATAACATGTTCTCCAACCAAATATAACTGTGCCAGAAATCAATAAACTACAAATAATAACTTTTAATATCTACTGATGATTCACACCTAATAGCATGATTGTAAAATCATTTTTCTGACCCTACCACCCTTTAAAGAACTTTTTTTTTTTGCAGTTTTTGGCCAGGGCTGACAGAACAGAGTCTCTCCTTCCCATTCCTTCCAGTCCTGGCAACCACTAGCCTTTCAGCCTTTGACTTCTCCAGCAGCTTTTTACTGAAGGACTGAAAGGATAAAATAGGAGGCATAGTAGCACAGTAAGGCTTTTTCAGAGCATGATAATTAATCTTTTTGTGTTTGTGTGGAATGCAGACTTTCTTTTTTGTTGTTAAAAATGTTTGTTGAGGTGGTGGCTCCCACCTGTGATCAGATTACTCTGAGAGGCTGGGATAGGAGGACTGCTTAAAACCAGCCTGACTGAGGCCTCCTCTCTACTAAAAATGGCAAAACTAGCTGTGCATAGTGGCAGGTGCCTGGAGTCCCAGCTACTCAAGAGGCTGAGGCAGGAGGATCGCCAGAGCCCAGGAGTTTGAGGCGACTGTGAGCTATGACACCATGGCACTCTACCTGGGTAGAGAGTGAGACTGTCTTAAAAAACAACAAACACAAGCAACAAAAAGAATACAAAAAGTCTGCTGAACAATCAGAAAATATTTATCTGTCACCCTTCCCTTTGGTCTTTCTGTATATTATCTCTGGAAAACTAGCCAGAATCTGCTCTCTCTCCACCTGTCCGTGTTCCAGGACCAAGGGCTCTCTGGGTGCCGCAGGTCTGCACAGCTACCACCACTCACCCCATACCTGAGCATTCAGACCACGTCCTCACCGGTCAGGCCTACCTCCCCTCTGGTGGGAAACGCTTTTCAGCTTTATATGTATTGAGCCAGAGCTGCACCTTAGCGGATGACAGCCAAGTGGCCACAGCTCACAGTTCAGTCTCTGAGGCAGGTGTTTCTGGCACCTCTGGGCCCTTTAAGCCTGAAGGATCTTTGGCCTTTGGTCAACCCTTCCAGGGAGCCTTAAGAAGCTCTTCTCCGGGGTCTTTGGTGCTTCACTCACTGGACTCCTTCCTGCTCTTCCTAGACGTAGACTTTCTTTTCTTGTATTTCTTCCACCTGCATTCCTTCCTCCTTTCCTTATTCTCAGCTATCTTTGCTCTCCTTTCATATCTCCATGGCTGGAGTCTGCTTCACCAGGAGTCTTCAGAATACTCCTGGTGTTTTCTTTGAGATGATGTTTTATTTCTCCTTTTCTTAGACCTTCCTTGTGAATAACTAGACTTTTCTCCCGAAGTAGAAACTGAAGAAGCGCTTTGCTCTGGCGCCTCCTCTTCCACTGGAGTGTGTTCGCAAGGGTGGCTGGGGTCCTGCGGAGGAGCTGCCGCTGTCCCTCCTGCCCAGGCTGTCCTTGTCAGTCTCGTCACCACTCTCTGTCCAGGCAGCCGGCTGCTCTCTGCAGCCTGTAATCCTAGCACTCTGGGAGGCCACGCAGGTGGATTGCCTGAGCTCACAGGTTTGAGACCTGCCTGAGCATGAGCAAGACCCCCATCTCTAAAACTAGCCAGGTGTTGTGGCAGGCGCCTGTAGTTCTAGTTATTCGGGAGGCTGAGGCAAGATGATTGTTTAGGCCCAAGAGTTTGAGGTTGCTGTGAGCTAGGATGCCACAGCACTCTGCTGAGGGTGACAAAGTGAGACAGAGCTACCATGCCCGGCCAAAAAAGATGCCAATTCTACCCAAACTGATCTCTAACTTGTTGGAATTCCAATCAAAATTCTAATTTTTTTCCTGTTTATTCCTGAACATAATATCTGAGATCAACAATTTGCTTTTGAGACTCAGTATCTAGTTGTCTTCACAGCTAAGATTTTTATCACAGCTTCAACGCAAAGACATAGAGCCAGATCAGTAAGGGAAAAAAACTCATGATGCAGGAATCATCCCCTCCCAGTCTTCCCATGCTCTCTTAGTCCTGAGAACGCACTCTCAATGAAAATGCAGCTCTGTGTGTGCAATGTTTCTGCCCAAGGAAGCCTGTTAGAGTCTCAGAATCTAGGATTTTATTGAGGGCTGGCTACCCAGGCACCCTCTGACTACCAAAACTTCAGATTCCCAGAAGGAAAACAGGTGTTAGTGGTCAGCATGGACAAAACAACCTTATCAGCATAGGAAAGATTTCAAAAGCCAAGTTCCCAGACACCACAGGGCCAATCTCACAAGCAGGCCTCTCTTAAGGTAACAGTCTCAGGCCTATTATGGTAACTCATTCCTGTACAAGTTATGTTTATGAAATGTAACACACAATATTTCACAGTAAAAGACGTTTAGGCTCGGTGCCTGTGGCTCAATGGGCTATGGCACCAGCCATATACACCTGAGCTGGCGGGTTCGAATCCAGCCCAGGCCTGCCAAACAACGACGGCTGCAACCAAAAAAAAAAAAAAATGGCCAGGCGTTGTGGTGGGCGCCTGTAGTCCCAGCTACTTGGGAGGTGAAGGCGGAAGACTTGCTTGAGCCCAGGAATTGGAGGTTGCTGTGAGCTGTGATGCCACGGCACTCTATCCAGAGTGACAGCTTGAGGGTCTGTCTCAAAAAAAGTTTAAAAAAATAGTTGACTAAAATATGTTAAATCCATTTTTTAAAAGCTAATGTAAAAGATATTTGCTCTGTATCTGTGTGTGTGGTGTAAACAACTCAATAGAGAAGACAGAAAAGTTGAACAGGGACTTTAAAAAAGACGAAACAGTCCATAAACACAAGAACTTCACTAATAATTGGGGAAACTAAAACTATAAGGAAACACTGCCATACCTACATTGACTGGGCTGGCAAAAAATTAAAAATACAATATCAGGTATTAGCAAGGATGTGGAACAATGGAAAGTTTAATAAGGTGGTGGGAGTGCAACCACTTTTGAAAAAAATTTGACATACATAGTAAGGTAAAACATACACACACTCATGGACCCAACAATTTGTATTTAGCCAAATAAAAATGTCCTCTGGGGAGGGGAAAGGGGCTAGAGACTGCGTTAATCTCCAGTGGCCAATTATCTAACCAATCATGCCTAGGTAGAGGCCCACATAAAAACCCAACAGAACAGGGTTCAGACAGCTCTTGTCTGGTAAACATGTGGTGATGCTGGGAGGGTGGTGCACCTGCAAAGGGCCCAAAAACTCCTTGTCCTTTCCCATATATCTTTTCTATCTAGCTGTTCTTGAGTTGTGACCTTTTATTATAAACCAGCAATCTGACTCGGTGCCTATAGCTCAAGTGGCTAGGGCACCAGCCACATGCACAGGAGCTGGTAGGTTTGAATCCAGTCCCAACACGGCAAACAACAATGGCAACTACAACAAAAAATAGCTGGGCGTTGTGGCAGGCGCCTGTAGTCCAGTTACTGGGGAGGCTGAGGCAAGAGAATTGCTTAAGCCTAAGAGTTTGAGGTTGCTGTGAGCTGTAACGCCACAGCACTCTACCCAGGGTGACTCTTGAGACTCTGTCTCAAAAGAAAAACACACACACACACACACACAAAAACCCCGCAGTAATCTAATAAGTCAACTTTTCCTTGACTTCTGTGGTTCCTTCTAGCAAATATCAAACCCAAAAAGGGGAACCTGTGATTTGTAGCCAAGTTGGACAGATATGAGTAACCACTTGTGAATGGAGACTGAAGGCTGGGGTGGCAGTAGGGCTGAGCCCTTGACATATTGGGTCTGCACTAACTTCAGGCAGTTTAATGTCAGAATTGGGTTAAACTGTAGGACACCCAGTTGGTATCTCTAGGAAAGTGAAAGCCTGTGGGTATAGAGTAAAAAGGGGTATGCACATACAACGGGACACTATTTAGCCTTTAAAAAGAAGGTGGCGCCTCTGACTCAGTGAGTAGGGCACCAGCCCCATATACCGAGGGTGGCAGGTTTAAACCCAGCCCCAGCTGAACTGCAACAAAAAAATAGCCGGGCGTTGAGGCAGGCGCCTGCAGTCCCAGCTACTCGGGAGGCTGAGGCAAGAGAACTGCCTAATCCCAGGAGTTGGAGGTTGCTGTGAGCTGTGACCCCACAGCACTCTACCGAGGGCAACAAAGTGAAACTCTGTCTAAAAAAAAAAAAGAAGGAAATCTTGACTCCTCGCTTGTAGCTCAGTGGCAGGGGCGCCAGCCACATACCCGGGAGCTGAAGGGTTCGGATCCAGCCCAGGCCTGCCAAACAATGACAACTGCAACCAAAAAATAGACAGGCGTTGTGGCAGGCACCTAGAGTCGGGAGGCTGAGGCAAGACAATGGTTTAAGCCCAAGAGGTTGCTGTGAGCTGTGACACCACAGCACTCTACTCAGGGTGACATAGTCAGACTCATCTCAAAAAAAAAAAAAAAAAAAGAAAGAAAGAAAATCTTGCATTATGAGAGAGAAAATACATTTATTACAAATTATTTTAAATAGGCAGTGCCTGTAGCTCAGTGGGTAGGGTGCCAGCCACATATACTGAGGCTGGCGAGTTCAAACCCAGCCTGGGCCAGCTAAAACAACAATAACAAAAGCAACAACAACAACAACAACAAAAATAGCCAGGCAGTGTGGCAGATTGTAGTCCCAGCTACTTGGGAGGCTGAGGCAAGAAAATCGCTTAAGCCCAAGAACTTGAGGTTGCTGTGAGCTATGACACCACCGCACTCTACCAGGGCGACATAATGAGACTCTGTCTCAAAAAAAAAAAAATTATTTTAAATAAAAAACAAAATAGTTTTAAAACTATAAAAATTAATTTAAAAAAATGTTTAAACCCTGTATCTATAATATAGTGAAATTCACAAACATAGTGTTGAACCAAACAAAGACACAGTAGAATACATATGGTATCATCTATTTACAGAGTTTGAAACCAGGCAAAAACGAATTGAATATTAATTATAGAAGCACAGATAGGGTAAACTATGAAGACAGGAAAATTATCGCAAAAATCCAGAGAATAGTTATCTCTAGTGTGTGTGGGGGGGAGATATAGTAAGAAAGATATACTTCTGGGATACTAGTAATGTGTTCTGTTTTTTTGATCTGGATGACAGTTATGTATAATCATAATTTTATATTTAGTCTTTACATTTACAATTTAGAGAATATGATTTTAATGTAAAACTTTATAATATTCTTTAAATTATATATATGAAATGTACTTTTTAAAATGTATCTTGTTTCTTACATAAAATTTGTAAAGAAAAATTAGCAACAAATAACAATAAAGAATTAATATTAAAAACATATAAAGAATATTCAAGTTCTCATGAACAAATGTTCAGGGAGTATAAACAAATAGTTCAGAAAATACAGACACTAAATAAAATTGTCCAACTTTTCTAATAATTAATATCATGGAATACCATTTCATACTTAGTATACCAAGGAAAAAAGGAATATTTTAAAAATTTATAAGATAAATGTGAAGACTGAAGAGCTACAAGGAATAATTTAATATAGAATAAAGCAAAATACTAAATTATGAATATCTTATGTTTTTTTTTTATTTTCTTTCAGTTTTTGGCCGGGGCTGGGTTTGAACCCACCACCTCCGGTGTATGGGGCCAGCGCCCTACTCCTTTAAGCCACAGGCACCACCCTGAATACCTTATGGTTATAGCTACCTATGAAATCTGTACAGCTAGATCTTATTGCTAATTTTATAGCTAAAATTTACAAAAGACTCATGAAAAGTAAAAATAGCTGAAGTAACTGAAAGACAGGATTATGACTGCAATATTTGCTTGACATTGTGAATATTGTTTCAATAAGATACAGAATTTTTTTTTCCATTTTTTTCTTTTTTTAGAGCCAAGGTTCCACTATGTTGTCTCAAACTCATGAGCTCAAGCAATCTTCTCATCTCAGCCTCCCAAGTAGCTGGGACTACAGGCACCTAGCAATGTAGGAATTTTTAAACAAAGTAAACTGGATAGTTCCTCGCCATTCTGGAGAACAAAGTTCACAAGACATAACTCCAAGAACTTCCACTCTTTGACTCCAACTTGTATTTTTCATTCAGCTAATACATATTTACCCAGTGATTGCTCTTTGCATCATGGTAGGCAAAGAAGCACAGAGATGGCTCGGCACCTGTGGCTCAAGCAGCTAAGGCGCCAGCCACATACACCTGAGCTGTCGGGTTTGAATCCAGCCTGGGCCCACTCTACCCAGGGTGATAGCTTAAGGCTCTGTCTCAAAAAAGAAAAAAAAAGTGCAGAGATGAACAATGCATAATTACTGCCTTCAAGAAGCTTCTAGACCAGTGGGAAACACACATTTCAACAAATAATTACAATGCAGGCTTGGCGCCTGTGGCTCAACAGGCTAAGGCACCAGCCACATACACCTGAGCTGGCGGGTTCGAATCTAGCCCAGGCCCGCCAAACAACAATGACAGCTGCAACCAAAAAATGGTCAGGCATTGTGGCGGGCGCCTGTAGTCCCAGATACTTGGGAGGCGGAGGCAGGAGACTCGCTTGAGCCCAGGAATTGGAGGTTGCTGTGAGCTGTGATGCCACAGCACTCTATCCAGGGTGACAGCTTGAGGCTCTGTCTCAAAAAAAAAAAAAAAAATACAATGCAATCAGATTAAGTCTGACTATAAAGTCTTTTCTTTCTTTCTTTTTTTATTTATTTTATTTTATTTTTTTGAGACAGAGCCTCAAGCTGTTGCCCTGGGTAGAGTGCTATGACATCACAGCTCACAGAAACCTCCAACTCCTGGGTTTAAGCGATGTTCTTGCCACAGCCTCCCAAGTAGCTGAGACTACAGGCGCCAGCCACAACATCCAGCTATTTTTTGGTTGTAGTTGTCATTGTTGTTTGGCAGGCCTGGGCTGGATTCGAACCCACTAGCTGGTGTATGTGGCTGGTGCTTTAGCCGCTTGAGCTATAAGCACCAAGCCTATGAAGTCTTTTCTTAATAGCCTATGGCTTTCTAAACGAAGGGAAAAAAAATCATAGAGAAGCTTTTCAAAAAACACTGCACTGGATCTTGAGGGATAAGGGGAACCTTCCAGATGGGATTGAGATTGTGAAGAAGAGCAGTCTATGCACTATTTGTACAAAGGCTGAAGTAGAATAGTACCTGGTTAGAGAAACTAACTGTTCAAAAGGCTTAGTTATCATGTTAAGAAGTTTAGATTTTTTTTTTTATTTTTGAGACAGAGTCTCACTATGTCACCCTTGGTCAAGAGCTGTAGCATCACAGCTCACAGCAACCTCAAACTCTTGGGCTTAAGCGATTCTCTTGCCTCAGCCTCCCAAGTAGCTGGGACTACAGGCACCTGCCACAATGCCTGGCTATTTTGTTGTTGCAGTTGTCATTGTTGATTTTAGCTGGCCCTGGCCTGGGTTTGATCCTGCCAGCCTCAGTGTATGTGGCTGGAGCCCTACCCACTGAGTTACGGGCACCACCAAGAAGTTTAGATTTTACTCTATAGGTTATGGAGACCCTTGGAAGCTTTCAGCATTAAGTTCCCATGATTATTTTGCCATTACCTTAGAACTCTTTGTCCTTAAAGGGTTCTAAGGCAATTCTGACATTAAACTGCCTGGAGTTAGTGCAGACCTAATATGTCAAGGGCTTAGTCCTACAAAACTGCCCCCTGGCCTTCAGTCTCCAGTCACAGTGGTGGGTCCCACCATGTTACCCACATCTGTCCAGATTTCATAGGTAGCTATAAACATAATGTATTCATAATTTAGTGTTTTGCGTTATTCTGTATTAAATTATTCCTTGTAACTCTTCAGTCTTCACATTTATCTTGTAAATTTTTAAAATATTCCTCTCTTCCTTGGTATAATAGGTATGAAATGGTATTCCATTGTATTAGTAGAAAAGTTGGACAATTTTATTTAGTGTCTGTATATTCTGAACTGTTTGTTCTATGCTTTCTTCCTTTAAAAGAAATAGTATATAAGTATAGGCTGGGCATGGTGTCTCAGCCTTTTAATCTAAGCACTCCGGAAGGGCCAAGTCAGGTGGATCATCTGAGCTCAGGAGTTCAAGACCAGCCTGAGCAAGAGTGAGACCCCATCTCTACTAAAAATAGAAAAAAGGGCTAAGTGTGGTGGCTCATGCCTGTAATCCTAGCACTCTGGGAGACCAAGGCAGGTGGATCACTTGAGCACAGGAGTTCCAGACCAACCTGAGCAAGAGTGAGACCCTGGCTCTAAAAATAGCTGGGCATTGTGGTGGGCACCTGAGGCAAGAGAGTCACTTGAGCCCACAAGTTCGAGGTTGCTGTAAGGTGTGATGCCATGGCACTACAATGTGAGACTCTGTCACAAAAAACAAAAAAAAGAGAATAAATAAAAATAAAAACAAAAATAGAAAAAACTAACCAGGCGTGGTGGTGGGTGTCTACAGTCCCAGCTACTTGGGAGGCTGAGCAAGATAATCACTTGAAGCCAAAGACTTTGGAGCTATGTTGCCATCACAGCACTCTACTCAGGGCAACAGAGTAATAAAACTGTTTCCATACAATAACTAAGAGGGTGCCATGGGTGCTGTGAAGGCTATGTTAACCAGTTTGATGAAAATATTTCAGATTGTATATAAAACCAGCACATTGTACCCCATGTTTGCATTAATGTACACAGCTATGATTTAATAATTAAAAAAAACTAAGTATAAATTAAAAGACATGTGTATCTTTTAATTTATTTCAAAAATTTCTATAGAAAGGTACAAAAAATAGAATCATACCCATGTACGCACCAACCAAATTTAAGTAGTTAAATTTGGTCCTATTTCACTGTTTTAAATGCGTAAGACATTTCAGATTTATTTGACACAGGGTCTTGCTCTGTTGCCTGGGCTAAAAAGCAGTGATGTCATCACAGCTCACAGCAATCTCAAACTCCTGGATTTGAGTAATCCTCTTGCCTCAGTCTCCCATGTAGCTGGGATTACAAATGCATGACAACATACCCGGCTAATTTTTCTATTTTTTGTGGAGGTGTTGCCCAGACTGATCTTGCACTCTTGGTGAAAAGCAATAATCCACCTTGACCTTCCAAAGAGCTAGGTTACAGACATGAGCAACCATGCCTACCCACATTTCAGATATATTTAAAGTGCCACTTATCCCCCTTCTCCTTCCCTTCTCTCCCACCTCATAGGTAGATGTGTAGAATTTCCCTACAGATTGTTCGTTTACTACAAATACTGGTCTCTGTCTAATTTTTTTAATCTGGTTTCCTCATCAGTAGAATGAAGGCAATACCAATTTCTCCAGGTTATTGTTAGGATTATACACTATATGTAGAAAGTGCCTATCATGGCACCTAGCATTGAAAGTGACACAAGACCCAGAAATTTCATTTCTTCCTAATAAACTATATGCTACTTTCTGACAGTAAGGCTGCCCAGCTAACAATATGTTGATTCAATTTAACTCTATTCCTATTCCCCAAACACAATACCTCTCCTTTTCCCCATTCTCCACCTTCTGATCTCTCTCACCCCTTCTCACTGATTCTTGACCCTTAGTCTTAACAGTGGCACAGAAGTGCTAATAGGCTTCACGCTATTAGCCATATAAAGTTCTGTGCGTCCTAAAGGCACATGAGGGACGTGGGAGAAAGCTTGTTGTGGGGAAATGCTTTGGAGTTAGGAAGCTCTTAGTTCAAATTCTGTCTCTAGATTTAATCAGCAAATGCCTTTTCTCCCTCTTTGTGCTTCGGATTCTCCATGTCTAAAATGGGGACAATATTGCTCACTTCTCTGGTTAAGGATAACAGAACCTTTACATTGAAGTACTTATTGGATATATTAAGCCCATTTAATCCTAACAAAAACTGGAGGAAACAAAGCAAATCATTTCTCTGGTAAGAACAGGTGAAAACCAAATGCTCAATGACGTGTGAATGGATAATCACAGTTAGTACGTGAACCAGCCAGAATTCAAAGCCAGATAATCACAGAATTAGTACCTGAACCAGCCAAAATTCAAAGCTAGCAACGGTTCTCAACTTGTGAGTGGCGACCCGTTTGTAACAATGAAAATGTATCCTACATATCAAATATTTAATTACGATTCATAACAGTAGCAAAATTACAATTATGAAGTAGCAACGAAAATAATTTTATGGTTGGGGGTCACCACAACATGAGGAACTGTATTAAAGGGTCGCAGCATATAGGAGGCATTAGGAAGGTTGAGAAATACTGGAAAGGGTGCCAGGCACACGGCAGACAGTATACACAATATAGCCTGGCTCGGGATTATACAGGCCATTGAAAACGCATTAATAGGCTCGGTGCCTGTAGCTCAGCGGCTAGGGCGCCAGCCACATACACTGGAGCTGGTGGGTTCGAATCCAGCCCAGGTCTGCCAAACAACAAAGACAACTATCAACCAAAAAACAGCCGGACGTTGTGGCGGGCGCCTGTAGTCCCAACTACTCGGGAGCCCGAGGCGAATCAAGGCTTAAGCTCAAGAGTTAGAGGTTGCTGTGACGTGACGGCACTCTACCGAGGGCGACATTGTATGACTATCTCAAAAAAAGAAAACGCATTAATACACCAAGTTTTGCTTCTCCCTCTGGAAGGAAATGGGGTAGTACCAGAGGCGTGGGCTGTAATCACCTAATGTTAGGCACTGGAGGGCCTGGGCAAGAGCGTAATGAGGCCCAGGCCCGGCCCTGCCACTGGCGCCCCGGGCCTGCTTCCCCGCGTGGGGCGGGATCGTGCCTCTGCTCTCCTCCTGGGGCGCTCGCCAGACTGGAGAGCTCAAAGGGCCTAGGCGGACCGAGCGGGCGCCGGAGGAGCCTCTTGCCAGGAGCAATGCTAGGCTAACAAGGACCGGCCGGCAGTTCCACGCGCGCGGCACTCACCTCTCACGCACTCCCGACCGGCCCAGCTGAATCCAAATTCCCCGCGGGTCGCCCGCTGCCACCAGGCCGCGCGCCAACTCACTGCGCGCCGGAACCAGGCAGGCTCCAATTGGCTGCGTCCACAGGACACCAGCCAATAGCGTCTTCCTCCGACATCTGTCCCCGCCCCTCAGGCTGTTGGGACGGGGTCGCTTTACGGCGAAGCGGGGTGTTCCCCTGTGAGGTCCGGAGTCCGAGTCGGCTGACCGCGATGTAGCTGTGGCTTTCGGGGCGGTAGTGTTTTGTTCGGGTTTTTCTTAGTGCTTTTTCGGCGCAATGGTTCCTTGTCCGAGCATTTCTTAGCGGTATTCCGACGCCATGGTGTTCTCGGGCGTTTCTTAGTGTTCTTCGGCGCCGTGGTTCTTTGGGCATTTCATGGTGCAGTGGAGGCGCTGAGTTACGCGCACGGCTGAACCCCGGACTGAGGCGGGAATCGAAAAACCCGGAAGTTGGCGAGGAGCCGAGGTTGGCCGGTTCCCACGGGCCGCTGGCTCTGGGCGTCTCCGCCTTCTGCAGTGCGGCGGCTTTGGCCCCCAGCGCTCTTCCGCTCGGCCACTGCGACACTGTAGCTGACGGGGAAGAGGACGTGTGCGGTATCCGGGGGAGAAGCCACGCTGCGCTTCCAGCCGATGTCTGCCAGATCTTCCTTTCCACTCCTTCCTCTCTTCCCACTTTCCTTCCCTCCTGCCCTTTCTTTCCTCCTTCTTTACTGTTTTTAAGGAAAAACTGAAAATCTGTTTTTGTTGTATTTATTGAGACAGTCTCACTGTGTCGCCCTGGGTAGAGTGTCGTGACGTCACAGCTCACAGCAACCTCAAACTCTTGGACTTGAGCAATTCTCTTGCCTCAGCCTCCTTTGCCTAGTCCCTCCTCAGCTGGGACTACAGGTACTTGCCACAATGCCCGGCTAATTTTTTCTTGTTGTCGTTGTTTAGCAGGCCCGGACAGGGTTCAGACCCGCCAGCCCCAGTGTATGTGGCTGGCGCCATAACCACTGAGCTGCAGGCGCAAAGCCTCATTTAAACTTTTCTGATGAAAATACTCATCATGGCTCGGCGCCTGTGGCTCAATGGGCTAAGGCGCCAGCCACGTACACCTGAGCTGACGGGTTCGAATCCAGCCTGGGCCCGCCAAACAACAATAATGGCTGCAACCAAAAAATGGCCGGGCGTTGTGGCGGGCGCCTGCAGTCCCAGCTACTTGGGAGGCGGAGGCAGGAGACTCGCTTGAGCCCAGGAATTGGAGGTTGCTGTGAGCTGTGATGACACGGCACTCTATCCAGGGTGACAGCTTGAGACTCTGTCTCAAAAAAAAAATTTTTTTTTTCAGATGAACTCCTTTTAATCTTTCAAGGCCCAACTCTAGCTTTTCCTCATCTTTGCAACTGTCCTGCCTCACCCCATTCCCCTGCCATTGCCTTTACTGCCCCCTTGGAACTTCCCTAGTCTTGAATTCCCTTAACTCCATGGGGCTGGGAGTATATGAATCTGTGTGAGAGAGAGAGTCACAGAGGGTGGTGGACCTTCTCACCTAGGAAGGCCTCAGTGAACTCCTGGGTAGCATAAGTGGCCACCTGAGCCAGCTGTTCTTGGCTCATGTCTTGCATTTGGGGGTGTACTGGCCTCAACTTCTGTAGCACAGCAAGGGCCCTCCACACCTGCTGGGCTAGGGTGGTGGCTGAAGTTAGAGCAGCTCCATTCTGCCGTCGGAAGTTACTGCGGAGCCCTGGGTGTCCAATCACCCCAGCTCCATAATACTGGCTCAGTAAGCTGCTGAGAGGTGGCCGGGGCTCGGGGGTTTGGCTCAGGTAGTATCCAAGGAGGGCCCCATCCAGGGCACCATTGAGGAAGGCCATGGTGAGCACTGATGCCTTAGGGTCCAGGAGTGTAAAGGTCCGTGGAGCAGAGAGCTGGTCCCAGCAACCCTCAGCCCCCAGACCTGGTTGGCTCTGGATCTGGGGGCCTTGGATGAAGGTCATACCCAGGTTTTCAGCCACAGTGACGGCTAGGAGGCTGTCTATAGTGGTTGGAGACTTGGCTTTGGCATTTGACAAGGATGTTGGGACATCTAGAAAACCAGTTATAGCATCTAGAGGGTTGGCTTCAACATCTGTTGAGGTGACACCTGGAGAGGAATCCCCAAGTCCTGAGGAGATGGTTATTACATCTGGAGTGTTGGATTCAACATCTGGAGCAGTGGCTTCAACAGCCTGAGGGGCAACTGTGCTGTCCAAGGGCAAGTTTATTACGCTGTGTCCCTGCAGCCCTGCCTCCAGCCCCACCATCAGGGGCTCCACAGCCACAGTTGAGCCATCTGGTGCCAGCACCACCCCATATTCCTGCCCACCCCGTACAGCATGTTGGGCTACCTCCTTGATCAGGACTTGAAGCTCTGGGCTTAGTGTGTAGGGATCCAGCTTGTCAGTGTTGAGGCTTTCTGCTCTAAGCAGGAAGTGATGGAGGCGATTGTGGGGGCCGGAGCTCTGGGCTGACAGCAGCCTTGCAGAGATGACATAGTTAGTGTTGGTTGCTGGTGCCTTCTGCTCAAGCTCAGCCAGGGCCTGGATGACAGAGTCCATAAGGAGGGGCATAGAAGCTGTAGGAAGAGAGAATGTGTTAGCTCAGCAGCCCAGTCTCAACAATTCCTGAACCTCCTTGTCTGATTCCACATCTTCTCTCTGTTCCCAGATCTCCATCTTATAACACCAAGACCCCCATCACTATCCTTGTATAGGTGAGAAAAGTAAGACACACAGATCATTGCCTGTTGTTTAAGTGGTTTGGGCTATTTCTGAGCACTGGGGGGCCATAGCAGGTTTATGAGCAGGAGAGGGACATGGCTAGGTTGGCATTTAAGATTGTTCCTTTGGCTGCCAAATGGAAGCAGATTTTCAGCGTGTTTAAGTAGAAAAGGAGAGATAGTGAGTAGGTGAGCGATGATGGTGGCTGAAGGCAGGTGGTGGTGGTATAGTAGAGAAATTCAGGGAGAGTACCCAGGCCTTGCGGGGGGAAGATGGACAGTTTTCGGTGTTGGATTTGGAATGGGGGGATGTTAGTAAGAAAGGTACCTTCTAGAATGCCTAGTCGGAGAAGAAGCATGAACTTGTGCCATATGGAAGAAATGTCAGTAGCTGAACGTGGAACCTAGAAGTGCTAGGTCACCTGGCTCAGAGTCAGATCCAGGATGGGTAGTTAAATAATAGCTAGCATTCAGTAAACATTTACTATATTCCAAGTACCACTCTAGGTGACTTATATAACAACACACTTAATCTTTACAACCCCTGTGAGGTAGGGCCTATTAGCCCCTGTCTTAGTCTACTTGTGCTGCTGTAACAGAATGGGTAGTTTATAAAGAGCAAAAAATCATTCCTCCCAGTTTTGGAGGCTGGGAACTCTAAGATCAAGGCCCTGGCATCTGGGACTTCCCACCCTTCAGAACTGTACAGAAATAAGTGACTGTTCTTTTTTCTTTTTTTGAGACAGAGCCTCAAGCTGTCACCCTGGATCACAGCTCACAGCAACCTCCAATTCCTGGGCTCAAGTGAATCTCTTGCCTCCGCCTCCCAAGTAGCTGGGACTACAGGCGCCCACCACAACGCCTGGCCATTTTTTGGTTGCAGCTGTCATTGTTGTTTGGTGGGCCCGGGCTGGATTCGAACCCGCCAGCTCAGGTGTACGTGGCTGGCGCCTTAGCCCGTTGTGCCACAGGCACCGAGACAAGTGACTGTTCTTTACAAATTACTTAGTCTCAGGTATTCTGGTATAGCAGCACAAATGGACTAAGACAAGTCCTTTTTTTTTTTTTTTTAGACAGAGACTCAAGCTTTAACCCTGGGTAGAGTGCTGTGGCATCACAGCTCACAGCAACCTCCAAGTCCTGGGCTCAAGCGAGTCTCTTGCCTCTGCCTCCCAAGTCGCTGGGACCACAGGTGCCCGCCACAATGCCTGGCCATTTTTTGGTTGCAGCCATCGTTGTTTGGCGGGCCCGGGCTGGATTCGAACTCTCCAGCTCAGGTGTACGTGGCTGGTGTCTTAGCCCATTGAGCCACAGGCGCCGAGCCGACAAGTCCTTTTTTTATAGATAAGGCACTTGAAGCACAAGGAAGTTAAGTTACCTGCCTAAAGTCAAACAGCTAAGAAGCAGCAGAGGCAGGATATGAACCCAGGAATTTTTTATCTCCACACTGTGCTGTTTAGAATCCAGGTTCTTCTCCAGACAGTCCACACTGAAATTCCTCTATAGCTTTGTTTTTCTTTGCCTAAAATGCCCTTTCCTGCTTCTCCCCCAAACAACATTCTCCTTCCTGTTCTAGATCTTGTCTGTGTCTCCTACTCCAGGAAATCTTGGTCCCCAGGCCCTAGGTCCTTCCCCCCATTGCCTGCCATAACCTTATGGGAAGCATTTTGTTCCCAGATGGGAGATTACTTGACAGCTGGGGCTTCCTAGGTCTCTGGCCTCACCCCATACACAGCTGGACACAGAGGGAGCAGCAAGTCCTGGGCAAGAGTCCTGGCCCCTGACTTCTGACTCACCTGTCCCTGGCTCTGGCCACAGCAGCAATCCAAGCAGAATCCAAACGACACTCTGGACCATCGTTGAGTAGTTCCAGCTTCCAGGGTATATACCCGCTTGACTTCAGTGAAGCACCTTGGTAATTCAGGAAGAGGACAGGCACGGAGGACAGAGCAGAGTTTCCGGCCACTGTCAAAGTCCAATGTTGAATGGCACAACTGCCTTTAGCAGAGCTGTGGGTGGGAGGAAGCAGGGGTATGGGCAGGGTGCCTTGGGTCAAGGTCATCTGAGACTTAAAGTGTCCCCTGGCCTATCCTGTCTCTCCCAGGCTGAGGTCAACGGTCAGTAAGCCAGGCCCATCCTAGGAGGGTCCTGGAGGCCAGACAGTTCAGACTCCAACAAATGCTGCCCATTCTTGAGGTAGACTGAGGCCAATCCAGCAAGCCCTGCAGCTTCCCTACAGCGACAGCTCTGTAGCTACTGCTGACCACCAGAGGGGATTCTGCTGTCTACTCACTTGACTGGTAAGACCAGGTTCACTGGGGGAGGGGGTGGAAAGTGGGGCCTGCAGTTGGTGCTGCCTTCTGCTTTCATCGCAGCCAACACTTCAGACTCAGGCAAAGGTGCAGGGCCAAGGATTATTTTCACTGAGGCCTGCTTTGAGCCCACAGGGACCAGGAGATATCACCTCTCATCCAGTTCTAGGCCCTGATCCGGAGCCACCAGAGGTAGCTGAGAGCAGGGTTTGGGTTAGGGGTTCAGAACCCTGACTTTCTTCTGGGAGCTAGCTTCTGGGCTCACCTGTGTTGGCAGAGAGGAGTCCTTTTTCTTCCCCAGGTATCAGTGGCTGAGTCCTGCAGAGTGGGTCTGTCTCCCCTTTATTCCAGAATCAGGTGGGGCTGGGCTGACGTGGTTGGGCCACTGTGTATGTAAATTGCTTCCCTGTGGTCCTCCCACCACAAAACCAGCTAGGGGAGTTTCTGGGACTCTGGCTGGAGACTCAGCATTGGGCGGGCCCTGGCTAGCTTAGGAATACCCAAACTGAGGCAGGCCTGGGATTCCCCGGAGGCCACCACTGGGACATGTTCAAATATCAGCTGTCCTCTTTCTGGGGACCCTGCATTGCTCAAAACAAAGGTAGACACACAGTGGAGGCTCAGAAAGTAGGGACTTGAGGTATAGTGTCCTCAGGGGAGTCAGAAACAAATATCTTCCTCCAAGCCTGTGGGACGGGGCTTTGCTTGGTAGAATCACATGGAGAATGTGGACACAATTTTACAAAGAGAGGGCCAATATATAGAGAATATTTTATACATGTTTTGTAAAGTTTTGTAATGAAATTTGTTTTGTTTTGTTTTGTTTTTTGAGACAGAATCTCACTGTGTCACCCTGGGTAGAGTACTGTGGCATCACAGCTCACAGCAATCTCAAATTCCTGTGCTCAAGCGATTCTCTTGCCTCAGCCTCACAAGTAGCTGGGACTATAGGTGCCCACCACAATGCCCAGCCACTTTTGGTCATAGCTGTCGTTGTTTGGCAGGCCCAGGCTGGATTCAAACCCATTAGCTCTGGTGTATGTGGCTGGTGCCCTAGCTGCTGAGCTACAGGCGCCGAGCCAAATAATGAATATTTCAGAACTAAAGACACGTTTAGCTATAATTTTCCATTTTTCCCTATGTATGGTGATTTTATAGGCAACCTTTGGGACACTGTGTATTTTCCTTTTCCTTATAATTTTCTTAATAAAGGCTTGGCGCCTGTGGCTCAACGGGCTAAGGCGCCAGCCACATACACCTGAGCTGGTGGGTTCGAATCCAGCCCGGGCCTATCAAACAATAATGATGGCTGCAACCAAAAAATGGCCGGGCGTTGTGGCGGGCGCCTGTAGTCCCAGCTACTTGGAAGGCAGAGGCAAGAGACTTGCTTGAGCCCAGGAATTGGAGGTTGCTGTGAGCTGTGATGCCACAGCACTCTATCCAGGGTGACAGCTTGAGGCTCTCTCTCAAAAAAAAAAAATTTTTTTTTCTTAATAAAATTATGTTTTCTCTAGTTTACTTTCTAGTAAGAATATAGCGTATGATACACATACAAAATATGTTTGTTTGGCTGTTCATTATTGTAAGTCTTCTGGTCAACGATAGACTATTAATAGTTAAGTTTTGGGGGAGTCAAAAGTTAGACACAGAGGTTTGACTGTGAGCAGGGGGCTGGTGCCCCTAAGCCCCAAGTTGTTCAAAGGTCAACTGTAGTTCACTCTCCTGCAACTCCTCTGTGCTTCACATATGTCCCCCTCTGTCCTCTCTAGCCCTGGTGATCCTTCATCTTTTCATTGTCTCCATAGTTCTGCCTTTTCCAGAATGTCCTATTGTTGGAATCATACAATTTGTAGCCTTTTCACATGGGCTTCTTTCACTTAGTAATATACATTTCAATTTCCTCCATGTCTTTTCCTGGCTTGATAGCTCATTTCTTTTGAATGCTGAATAATATTCCCTCGTCTGGATGCACCACAGGTTATGTATCCCTTCTCCTTCTGAAGGACATTTTGGTTGCTTCCAAGTTTCGGCAATGATGAATAAAGCCTCTATAAACATTTATGTGAAGGTTTGTGCATGGACTTATGTTTTCTACTTCTGTGGGTAAACACCAACGAGTACAATCGCTGATGATATGTTAAGAATATGTTTAGTTTTCGGCTCAGGGCTCATAGTGCAGTGGTTATGGCGCCAGCCACATACACTGAAGCTGGCGGGTTCGAACCTGGCCGGGGCCTGCCAAACAATGACAACTATAACAAAAAAATAGCTGGGTGTTGTGGTGGGTTCCTGTAGTCCCAGCTGCTTGGGAGACTGAGGCAAGAGAATCGCTTAAGCCCAAGAGTTTGAGGTTGCTATGAGCTGTGTCGTACTCTACCGAGGGCGACATAGTGAGACTCTATCTCAAAAAAAAAAAAAAAAAAAAACTATGCTTAGTTTTGTAAGAAACTGCCAACCTGTCTTCCAAAGTGGCTGTACCACTTTCCATTCCCGTAGCAATGAATGAGAGTTCCTAGTGTTCTAGATCCTCTCCAGCACTTGGTCCTTTTATCTGATGACATATGATATGGAGCATCTTTTCATATGCTTATTTGCTATCTGTATACCTTCTTTGGTAGGGGTCTGTTCAGGTCTTTTTTTTTTTTTTTTTTTTTTTATTAAATCATAGCTGTGTACATTAGTGCAATCAAGGGGTACAATGTGCTGGTTTCATATACAATCCAAAATGTTTTCATCAAACTGTTTAACATAGCCTTCATGGCATTTTCTTAGTTATTGTACGAAGATATTTGTATTCTGCATTTAGTAAATTTCGCCTATACCCTTCTAAGATGCACCGTAGGTGTGGCCCCACCAATTACCCTCCCTCCATCCCAACCTCCCCCATCCCCTCCCCTCCCTTGCCCCTTTCCCCATATTCTTGTGCTATAGTTGGGTCATAGCCTTCATATGAAAACTATAAATTAGCTTCGTAGTAGGGCTGAGTACATTAAAAATATGGAACCCGTCACGAATTTGCGTGTCATCCTTGCGCAGAGGCCATGCTAATCTTCTCTGTATCGTTCCAATTTTAGTATATGTGCTGCCGAAGTGAGCACTGTTCAGGTCTTTTTTTATTTTTATTTTTATTTATTTATTTTTAGAGACAGAGTCTCACTTTGTTGCCCTTGGTAGAGTGCCGCAGCGTCACAGCTCACAGCAAGCTCCAGCTCTTGGGCTTAGGCAATGCTCTTGCCTCAGCTTCCCGAGCGACTGGGACTACAGGAGCCCACCACAACACCCAGCTATTATTTTGTTGCAGTTTGGCTGGGGCCATGTTCGAACCTGCCACACTCAGTATATGGGGCTGGTGCCCTACTAAATGAGCCACAGGTGCTGCCCTTATTTTTTATTTTTTGAGACAGCATCTCAATATGTCATCCTCTGTGGAGTGCAGTGGCATCACAGCTCCAAGCAACCTCAAACTCTTGGGCTTAAACGATTTTCTTGCCTCAGCCTCCCAAGTAGCTGGGACTACAGGCACCCACCACAATGCCCATCTATTTTTTGGTTGCAGTTGTCACTGTTGTTTAGCTGGCCCGAGCTGGGTTCGAACCCTCAAGCCTTGGTGTATGTGGCTGGTGCCATAACCACTGTGCTACAGGCACTGAGCCAATCTGTTCAGGTCTTTGGCTTAATTTTTAAGCAGGTTGTTTTCTTATTGTTGCATTTTAAGAGGTTTATTGGTAGAGACAGAGTTTTACTTGATCGCCCTCGGTAGAGTGCCATGGCATCAGACAGCTCACAGCAACCTCCAACTCCTGGGCTTAGGCGATTCTCTTTCCTCAGCCTCCTGAGTAGCTGGGACTACAGGTGCCCACCATAATGCCCGGCTATTTTTTTTGTTGTTGCAGTGTGGCCGGGGCCGGGTTTGAACCCACCACCCTCGGTATATGGGGCCAGCACCCTACCCACTGAGCCAGAGGTGCTGCCCTAAGAGGTTTTTTTTTTTTTTTTTTTTGGTACCAGTCTTTTATCAGATGGCCTTTTGCCAGTATCCTAGTTGGTGGCTTGTCTTTTTATTCTCTTGAGATAAATAATTTTTTTAATGCAATTTCTTAAAAAATCAAAGTGAATGCAAACTATCAATGATGAATAAAATATTAAGATTTTAAATAAAGACAGGATCAGTAGCAGTGCTGTGCTGGGGCATTTTGGAGCCAGAGGCAAAAGGGAAAATCAGAAATTCTGATCTTGTCTTTTTACCTCACTAGTTTTGCCCTAGTCCTGGTCCTGTGTCCACCCTGGTGGAGCCCCCAGGATGCTAAGGGGTGCCTCTTATTTGAGATCTCCACTTGTCCTGTTGGTGTGGGAATGACCTTGATTCAGCATCGTGGACCCTGGGTTTGCTCCTCTGTTCCCTCTAGTGACTGGGGCTGTTGAGGAGCCCTTGTGATTTAATTTAATCTCCCCCGTTTATACTCATTTCACTCAGAGGTAGGCTGAGCTCAGAGAGGTTAGGTAACTTGTTCAGGGTCACACAGCTAGAACCCAGGAAAGGGGGTGGGGCTCCAAACCCATTGCACATTTTTCATTATCACGGGCTGAGGTTTTCAGGGCATAAGCCCAAGCTCGGGTCTGGACAAGAGTAATTATGATACCCTTCATGCAGGGGACATGTTTGAAGACTGGCCTCAGAGCAACTTCACAACTAGAAATTCATGGGCCAATCAGCTGGAGAGTGCTGATTTTCTTTTAAAGCTTGGAGTTGTCCTTTAAAGCTTAAAGTTGGGTGAGGCTGTGGTTGTGTTGAGCCAAAAGTATGTCCCAGATGGCAGGCATTTTCCATAAGGTCTATCTGGGATGTGTGACTTTCTGGGGCAGAACTCCTCCTTCAGAAGAGTTACAGATTACTCCTTGCTCCCCTTTGTTCCTCCCAGATCCGTGGCTAGGGGTTCCTTCCTTTGACCAAGGCTTGTGCTTACAGGGATGGGAGTTTATCCATTGTTGCCACACCCTCTTGGGGTGCTGAGAAGTGCCCGGCACAGGCTCAGGGACAAAGTGTGTGTCAGGCAGGGATTGCTAAGTATATGAAAAGCCTGCTGAGAGTGGGATCAGTTTGGGTTGGGCTCTGAAACACATGCACACAGATTCACGCACCCACACACCAACACACCTGGGCTGGGCTGGGCCTGGGAGGCAGCAGGAAGGCTGGAAATCCCACAATGAATCACCCCCTACCCGGTTTCCCTCCCACTTGTCAGGGTAGGTAGAGGCCCCTGCAGATTGTAGCCAGACCAGGGGTCTCACGAGAATAGCCAGTGACTAGGGTGTGAGGCCAGCTGTAGTGGAAGCAGTGTTGGCACAGACAGGCAGAGCCCTGGGCCCTGGATCTCAAGTGAGGGTGGAATGGGGCCAGAGGAGAAGGAAGCTGGCGCCGGGCGGGCTTGGGCTAAAGGTCAGAGTTGATTCACTGTAGTAGCACTAATGAGACTAACGAAGACCTTGATAACAATAATTAAAACTACTGTTTGTGGGGCTCTGAGCTAAGATTTTATGTGCTGTGTTTTTTCTTATTTAGCTCTGAGTTTTTAATTTTAGAAACAGGGTCTTGCTCTGTTGCTCAAGAGATCTTCCTGCCTTGGCCTCCCAAAATGCTGGGATTACAAGCCTGAGCCACTGCACCCAGCCTAGTTCTGGGTTTTGTTAAAAGATATGACAGAGTAGGAGTCAGCAAACCACAGCCTATTAGGTGGCTGTCTATTTTAATAAACAATGTTTATTAAACATTTTGGTTTAACATTCCAAACCTATTTTTTTGGAGGTGAAATTCACCTAAAATGAATTTGCAAAATTCATCATTTAAAAATTGTACAATTTAATAGCATTTAGTGTTCTCAAAATGTTCAGAATGGGTTCAGTGGCTCATTCCTGTAATCCTAGCACTTTGGAGGGCCAATAAAGGAGGAATGCTTGAGGCTGGGACTTTGAGAACAGCCTGAGCAACATAATGAGACCCTGTTTCTACAAAAAATTAACAAAAATTAGCCAGGCATGATGAAATGCACCTGTAATACCAGATATTCAGGAGGCAGGAAGATCCCTTGAGCCCACAAGTTTGAAGTTGCAGTTAGTTATAATCACACCACTGCATTCCAGCCTGGGTGACAGAGTGAGACTTTGTCTCAAAAAAAAAAAAAATGTTATACAACCATCACTTCTACCTAGTTTCAAAACATTTGCATCACCTGAAAAGGAAACTCTGCTCCCATCAGCCATTATTCCTCATTCCCCCTGATAACCACCAATCTGCTTTCTCTATGAATTTACCTATTCTGGATATTTCATATCAATGGAATCGTATAATACATAGATTTTGTGTCTAGTTTTTTTTTTTTTTTTTTGCAGTTTTTGGCTGGGGCTGGGCTTGAACTAGCCACCTGGCATATGCGGCCAGCACCCTACTCCTTTGAGCCACAGGCACCTCCTGTGTCTAGTTTTTTTTTTTCCCACTCAGCATCATGTTTTCAAGGCTCATCTATCATCTATCCTGCAACATGTATCAGTGCTTCATTCCTTTCTACAGCTGCATAATATTCCATTGTATGAAGGAACACTGTTTGTGTGATCGAAGATTAATTGAAATATATTCCCTTCCATCTGTTAACATGTCATTTATGGCTTTTTTGTGCTATAACAGCAGAGGTGAGTCACGAAGCTTAGAATGTTTACTATCTGGCCTTTTTTTTTTTTTTTCTGAGACAGAGTCTCAAGCTGTCTCCCTGGATAGAATGCTGTGGCATCACAGCTCACAGCAACTCCTCTAACTCCATTCTCTTGCCTCAGCCTCCCAAGTAGCTGGGACTACAGGTGCCTACCACAGTTGGCCCAGCTATTTTTTTGGCTGTAGTTGTCATTGTTGGCAGGCCCAGGCTGGATTCGAACCCACCAGCTCTGGTATATGTGGCTGGCACCTTAGCTGCTTGAGCCGCAGGCGCCAGGCCTACTATCTGGCCTTTTAATACAAAGTTTGCTCACTGGGCACAGTGGCTCATGCCTGTGATCTTTTTTTTTTGAGACAGAGTCTTACTTTGTCGCTCTCGGTAGAGTGCTGTGGTGTCACAGCTCACAGCAACCTCTAGCTCTTGCACCCAGGCGATTCTCCTGCCTCAGCCTTCCAGGTAGCTGGGACTACAGGTGTCTGCCACAATGCCTGGCTATTTATTTGTTTCAGTTTGGCTGGGGCTGGGTTCAAACCTGTCACCCTTGGTATATGGGGTTGGCGCCCTACTCACTGAACCACAGGTACCGCCCTCATGCTTGTAATCTTAGCATTCTAAGAGGCTGAGGTGGGATGATCACTTGTGGTCAGGAGTTCAAGATTAGCCTGAGTATGGGCAAGACGCCCATCTTTTTTTTTTTTTTTTTTTTTTGTTGGAGTGTGGCCAGGGCTGGGTTTGAACCCACCACCCTCAGTATATGGGGCCAGCGCCCTACTCACTGAGCCACAGGTGCCGCCCAAGACTCCCATGTTTACTAAAAAGAGTAATGGTGGGGCAGCGCCTGTGGCTCAAAGGAGTAGGGTGCTGGGCCCATATGCCAGAGGTGGTGGGTTCAAACCCAGCCCTGGCCAAAAACTGCAAAAAAAAAAAAAAAAAAAATATATATATATATATATATATATAATAATAATAAAATAAAATAAAATAAAATAAAATAAAATAAAAAGTTAAAAAAAATTAAAAAAAAAAGAGGCATGGTGGCGAATACTTGTAGTCCCAGATCCTTGGGAGGCTGAGGCAGGACATTCCCTTGAGCCCAGGAGTTTGAGGTTGCAGTGAGCTATGATAATGCCACTACACTCTAGCTTGGGGGACAAAGTGAGACTCTGTCACACATACAGAAAAGTCACCAAACGCCTGGATCTAAATTCATAACAAGAGCTAAAACTACTTGTTTGAGCCTCTTCCTAGCTCAAACAAGTACTTTTATCTCTAGTCTTCATTTGATCCATTTCTGAAATGGGAGAATAGTACCAACCTCATAGGGTTACAGTGAATGTGAAGCTTAAAATGAGGTGATACTTGTAAAGTGCTTAGGACAGTTACTAGCATGAGGAAAGCATTCAGTGAGTAGGGACTGGGGACAGTGGCAGCCCGAGTTTCTGCTGTCTCACTCGCCTGCCCCAGCCTCCTCTGCAGAGGTTCAGTCCCATTCGATTATTATTATAGTTGGATTCCCACATCCTAGAGGAGTCACAGTAACATTATTTTTGTGTCTGGGGCACCTGTCCAAGCCCATGGATTCCCTGCTGGTTCCTGACCCCTCCCTTCCCTTCAGCCCCCACCAGCTGAGCCTTAGGGCCTGGCGGCAAGCCAGCCTGGAACTACAACCACTACTACAACATTGTAAAAACCAGGGTTGGCCAGCCCCAAAATTGGTTGAACCCAATTCACCAAAAGGAAAAACAAGTTGTGATGCAAGCCACTGATCCCACAGCCTTCAGCTGGGGCTTTTCTGCTGTCCCCAGTGGGCAGATGTTGACTTCAATTGCATCTTTCTAGGAGAGCAGAGGTGAGATTTAATCTCTCAGGCACCTGACCCTGGAACTGGGGAGGAGAGACTTTTGTAACTGAGAACACGGGATACTGCAGTGATAGGCTGAGCTCAGCCCTTGGCGGTATGCAAGGGGCCAAGAACAAGTGTGGGGTGAATGGGGCCAGTTGGTACTTCCTAGGGAAGTATTTACTGAGCGCTCATGAGTTCCTAGCTGTCATCACCCTGCTCAAGAGAATAACACAGGACAGAGTGCTTTTTAACATTTTTTTTAAATATAAAGAATTCCAAACACTTTAAACAAGCAGAAAGAATTGTAAAATGAACCCCTATGTATACCTGTCACCCAAATGACAATATGTATCGCATCACTATCCATTTATTTCATTGACATTCCACCCTCTGTCTCTCTTTGGTGATATTATCTACTGTTAATGATCAGTGCCAAAATCTGTTAATTCATTAGCAGCTACAACGGTGATAGCGACACAATATTAGCTCTCCTCCATTTATTAACTGTAATACATTTTTTTCCTTTTTTTTTTTTTTTTTTGAGAGTCTTACTCTGTCACCCAGGCTAGAGCACAGTGGCATCATCATAGTTCACAGCAACCTCAAACTTCTGAGCTCAAACGATTCTCCTGCATCAGCCCCCTGAAGAGCTGGGACTAAAGGCACCTGCCACCATACCCGGCTAACTTTTCTATTTTTTTAGTAGAGATGGGTTCTCAATTTGCTCAAGCTGGTCCCAAACGCCTCAAGCAACCTTCCCACTTCAGCCTTCCAGAGTGCTAGGATTACAGGCATTAGTCACCGTACCCAGCGTGGAATACTTCCTGTAAAGAGAAACAGTCTCTTCTCTACCATTTGATTACCTAGTGGCACAATTCAGATGGGAAAGGCAAGATTCTTTTTCTTTCCTAGTTTTTGAAATAAATATTGGGTTTGTTAGCATCCTTGAAAGGAAACAATGAGATTTTCCCCAAAATATATTTATGATAACATAAATTTAAGCTGTTGAAATATATCAACAACAACACTTACAGTTTTTATAATTAGTGATAACCAAATTGTCTTCCTTCTTCAGATAGTGGGAGTGTTTTTATGTTGATTCTTGAGTTCTTTCAACATGACTTGAAGTCTCGGTAGCTTTCTTGCTTTATGATGTAACAAGATGTTCCAATAAAGTGTTTTGGGAACATCTTGTTTGTTTCCTGGGCCAGCCATTTCTCCTAGATGCCCTTGTTCCTTTGATTAGAAAATGGTACCTAGTGGCTCATGCCTATAATCCTAGCACTCTGGGAGGCCAAGGCAGTGGATTGCTTGAGCTCAGGAGTTCAAGACCAGCCTGAGCAAGACCCTGTCTCTAAAAAATAACAGGACATTGTGGCAGGCACCTGTAGAACTAACGACTTGGAAGGCCGAGGCAAGAGAATTGCTTGAGACCATGGCTTTGGGATTGCTGTGAGCTATGATATGCCATGGCACTCTACCAAGGGTGTCAAAGTGAGACTCTGTCTCAAAAAGAAAAGAAAAGAGAAAAAGACCACACTTGAGCTGTGAGGAGTGCTTGTGGCTACTGGGTTCATTATTGATTCTCAGATTTTTAATTGGACACAAAGAGGAAATCTACATCTTTATTTTATTTTATTTTATTTTTAAATAAAATACACCATGAGTTTATGTCAGTGCTTCCAATTTGTATTCAAGACAACATGGCTTTTATTTAACCTGATCAATCTTATACATCCATTTTTGTTCTCCTTGCTGAAAATCTAAATTTTTAATAACGCCAACAAAATCACTTTATTCTACCATATAGACACATCAATCTCAGAAGAACACATCAACAGGACCTTAAATAATATGGTTATTGAAAACGTTAGGGACAGACAAACAGGGTAAGAAGAAATGCAGATGGTTCCTAAGATAGAGGAAGATGCCCAACCCAAGATTCTTAGTTTTAGCTAAAAAAGAATCCCAGTGGACAACTGGAGTCTCTGAAATAGGGACCTAAAAAATATATAAACATTAGAAATAGGCTCAGTGGGCTAAGGCACCAGCCACGTACACCTGAGCTGGCGGGTTCGAATCCAGCCTGGGCCCGCCAAACAACAATGACGGCTGCAACCAAGAAATAGCCAGGCGTTGTGGCAGGCACCTGTAGTCCCAGCTAGTTGAGAGGTGGAGGCAAGAGACTCTCTTGAGCCCAGGAATTGGAGGTTGCTGTGAGCTGTGATGCCATGGCACTCTATCCAGGGTGAAAGCTTGAGGCTCTGTCTCAAAAAACAAACAAACAAACAAAAAACCCAAAACATTAGAGATAGGCAGAGCCAAGCTCAGCCTGGGAAATAAATAGTCCAGAGGAAAATTATAAGAGGTCCTTCCTCATTTTTGAGGAAAAGACCCACTCCTCTCTTAGGAGTAAACTAAAACTATCTGCTTACAAATAAGTTTTGCTGTCTGGCTGCTACTGCTGCCTGAATTGGCTTTTGTGCCAGCTGAGTCAAAGTGCTTTTGGTTTCTGGGGACCACTTGCTAGTGGCACCCAGAGAAAGCCCAGACAGGGCTGGGGTCCTGGAGTCCCCTACCATTTCTGG
>CAUYRH010041427.1:0-11475 GCA_963574655.1 Perodicticus potto | reverse complement strand
GGATATGTCTCAGAGGGGAGAGATGCATAGAAATTAGGAAGGCTGCTTGACTTGAATGCATCTTTCAGAGAGTCACAATTCTGCAGTTCAGCCAGTTCCATTTGGTAAATTGTATCCACATTTTCTTTCTTTCTTTTTTTTTTTTTTTTATTTTAAGATACTTTATTCTTAAAACACGTCACAACACTAAGCTTTTGGCCCATTCTGCCACTATATAAGCTACAAATGCTTACTGAGCAGAGGAGGGGTGCTCTTTCATAGCATGTCTAAAAAGTGAATAAAAATCCATGTAAAACAAATATTCAAATAGTTTCCATAGGAACACGATAAGTGTGACCCCATCTCCTAATCTTACATATTGCTGCATCTGTGCCAACCCTACTCTTACAAAGACATTTCAAAACTAGCAATAATTAAGTTAAATGGTCCCCCCAAATCCCTTAATTCAAGCTAAACTTGCAGGTAACAGCTACAGAATGATACCTACACATTAATATTAGCTGAAGCACAAGTTGCTGGGTGACGTTTCATTCCACTTTCCCAAGCACAAGACACAGGCAGAGTACCAACATCCTGCTCTTCTACTTCGGGTAGGTAATTGGGGTTCTGGATTTGTTGCATGAGTTGCCACGTCGGTCCTGACATCACATAGTAGATTGTCGGCCTCTGGAATCCATTGAAAGTAGAAGCAGCAGCTACAGTGTAAGCACCCATATTTTCAAAGAGCATCCAGTCGCCACATGCATTTCTGGCAGGTCACAGCGCTCAACTATCTGGTCACAGCCATCTCATGTTGGTCCCCATATGCTGGATGAATAATACTTCTCATCTGGTTTAGGTCTCTTTTGCAGAAGAGGCTTTACATGAGCGTGATCATAAGGATGTAATTAAATGATCAAAATACTCCATCATTGATGTAATACATAAAGGTTTGTTCACTGGACTCATCTTCATCATGAGAGCCTATCTGTTCCTTTAATACAATTTTTTTGGCAATGATATTAACTGCAAGTATGAAGGCTGATGCAACATAATATCTGCCTGGCTCAGCTATGATTCTCACTCCAGAGTCTGATGGAAAGTGCTTGTCCAATGCTGGGTTGATTACACCAGGGATCTCTTCAAATTTAAGCTTCACATCCTCAGATTCACGAAAGCCACGACCAATATCAAGCAGGCACATGCTGAAACCAACCTCAGATCCCATGTCAAAGACACAGCGGGCATCAGAGATTGCCTGCATGAAGGTCTCAGGATCAGTACAGCCACTTCCTACATGTAAACTGACACCAATGACATCAATAATTAGCTCTTTTGCCTGTTCCAAAAGAAGTCTGCTGGTTTTGAGTGTGGCACCAAATTTAACACTGAGTCCACAGACTGCTTTGGAATCATCAGTGGAAATCCTCAAAACCAACTTGGCCTTTGGATGTGCTCTGGCAACTTTCATCAACTCGGCTTCACTGTCAAAAGTCATCATCTGGACCCCATTATTGGCAGTGTACTTAATTTGAGACACTTGTTTACAAGGATTTGAATAGACAATCCTCTTTGGAGGCACCCCGAGATTTTGCACCACTTGTATTTCAGTCTCCCTAGCACAGTCAAATCCTGTCCCAATGGCAGTGAGGGTCTTCACAACGGCTCTACTGTCATTACATTTGACTGCATAAAAGGGAGTGACATGAGGAAGAGCTTTTAGCGATCTTCGGTGTTTCTTCAGAGCATCTCTGAGGTCTGCTACATAGAAGGCATCCTTATCATCAGAAGAGGAAACTTCTTTGATTTTTTGGTCCAGAATGTCCTTGGCAGTAAAACCTTCATCAAGCAAGTGGCAGTCTAACTCTTCATTACTAATTTTCATGGTTTATTGATGTTTCTTTGAAAAACTAATAGATGGAATTTAAAGAAATACTTCCAGCTTCTCACAAAGGCAATTCTCTAGGAATTCTGAATCCCCCTGCTTGTGTCCTCCGAGCAACAGTGGAAACGTTCTTAGAGCATCCGGGCGCAGCAGGTCAGCCCCATGGAGAAGCCGGAAAGCCTCCGCTGGCGCAGAGCCAGAGTCGGAACAGGAGCCAAGCCAGAACCAGAGCCGCAGGAGCGCTCAGCCGCCCCTGCTGCACCCATCAGCGCCTGGCTCCCGCCTGCTGGAGATGTGGGCCAAGGTGGCGCCAGAGCAGCTGGCAGAGGGGTGGCCAGGGCTGTGATTTCAGGGACTGGCCTCCACATTTTCAATGTCAATAGAAAATGGGTTATGGAAAAGCTATATGTCCTGTTCATGGAGATGAAGCTCTTTAAATCTAAATAGGAACTCCTTTGCAACTTTTCCAGTGAATCCACACATTTTTTGGGGGGAATGCAACTAATGTTTTTTCCGCTAACAGATTTTGTGGCCCCAGGATGAGTCTGCTGCTAAACAGGATAGGCAGTGGAGGCAAAAACACCTGGCGGGCCGGATAAATGTCCTTGGCGGGCCGCATGTGGCCCCTAGTGCAGAGTGACACCTGCGGTACACAGAATCACCAATTTTTAGTTTCACTGTTGTTTTCTTATGTACAATACCATTCAGTTAAAATAAAGACATGATCAAAATTAAGATAGTCACAATAACTCTTCATTTTTCTAACTAATGAAAGTTTGCACCTTTGTTCAGGAGTTAGATCATCACTTTATATGTTAGCAATAACTGAACTAACTCTGAGAGCAGAAATTTTGAATTAAAGCAGGTTTTCAGGTAGAAAGGACCCCAAAGGGGCCCAGTCACCTGTGCAGCAGGAAGGGCAGTGCCTCCGGCTAGTGCATGAACTCCATGTGAGCTAAGGGGGAACAGCAGCTGCGAAGTGGAGAAAAACTGGGGGGAAAGGAAGAAATGTGTAGAGTGAGTGAATTTTTATAAAATTTTCATGTGTTGTGTCCCCTCCACAAAATCTATGCCCAAATATGGTATTATTTTCAAGGTCTTTTGATCAATGGCTATCCTTGTAGTCAAAGGCACGGGCTGAGGTTGTCCACCTTATACAAGGAACATCTGTGCACAAATGGTTGTATTTGGTCACCTCAGCACTGGGGAAATGAGCTTTCTAACTCAAGGATGAAGAATAAAGGCTCTGATTAGTTTATTGGTGAAAAAAATCGAAGGGCAGAAGGGTTTGCTGCCCTGTGAGCTAGAATATAGGACTCAGAATCCTGAAATCCTCACTGCTGCTCATTTAAAGCTCTTTCTAATATTCACTGTGCAAGCATTGGTCTTTGAGAAGTAGGAGGGAAAAGGAGAATTAATTTAGCCTAAGAAAAGCTGATAATGGAATTCCTTCTCCATGAAACCAAGAAAGATGTTTTATTTTATGTATACATGCATAAATGCCTGTGTATATTTTTCTTATATGTATATTATGAATTTATTTGTCTGATGAGGAAATCTTGAAAATTAAAATTGCAGAGAATGCTATGCCTAGAAAATGGGCAGATTATTACAGCCTAAAATGCCTCCTTTATTCTTCTTTAACGTCATCTTAGATTGTTCAGCTTTGATGTTTTAAGATGTCATTGCATATTTATATGGCTGCATAATGGTGTTCGGATCCTCTGATATTCAAACTTGACCAAACACGGTTAGGTTTTATTTCTGAGGATTTAGATCCTGACCTAGACAAGCATCCTGATCATGTAAACGGGATTTTGGCCCACAATTGAACCCAAGTTAGGTTAATTCTTTCTATTAGAATGTGTTTATTCAGTGGAACAAGTAACTTGAAATCGAGACAGCATTGCTACATCACGTTTCTCTAATCTTCTTCCAAGGATCTATAATATGATCTCAATGACTGTGGAAGATGAACAAGAGTAAACTAAGCTAGTATTTCAAGAATTTGTTAGGAAACTCTCTTGGGAGAAAATGGTATATTCTGACAGGTAGAAAAGATTTCTATGTCTTCAAATTTATTTATGTAGGTGGGATCACAGAGAGAGGTGGTTTTTCTAAGTGAAGGCTATGGTACCACCACCCCTTTATTTCTTAGGTTCAGTTTTTTATTGTGTTGATCTAGGAATGCAGATGGGCTCTTCTGAATAGTGGAATGCCTGCAGACATTCTTCTCATCAAAGGAAGAATGTTAAGAAAATCCACTCTTCAATCCTCTGCCTCCCAGTTGGATGGGTACAGAATGGTAAAATCTGCTTAGTCACTCCAGCTAGAGTTTAGAATCTCAGAAGAAAATCTACAAATCCCCTTGACAGATATTTCCAGATGAAGCAGACTGTAGTACCCTTAACCACCAACAGGTCTTTTTAAGATCAAATCTGAAACATTGCTGCAGAGAAGGCCACCTCTTCATGAAGCTCCCAATAGTCTGAGGTCTTAGAACTCGCAGGAATCCAGGATGGCTCTCAGTGCTGGGCTGTGTGATGAGTACGTGTGTCTGAGTCTTGCAGATATTTATTCAGAACATTGACAAAACATAACTTATAATGAATAAAAGGTAAAATTCTAGTAATTGACCTAGAAAAATTTATCATCTTTCTTTGCACAAATGTGCATGATTGTGAGCCTAGCCAATATTGCTCGGTGAGTTATGGAGACTACTAGCATTACATAAGTTTGGAGGCGTGGATTATGTCTTCACATACCATGCATCTCCATTTCAATTTCAAACTGAAATCTGTTAATGATGACTCTTAGTTTTTTTTTTTTTTTTTTTTTTTTTTTGTAGAGACAGAGTCTCATTTTATTTCCCTTGGTAGAGTGCCGTGGCATCACACAGCTCACAGCAACCTCCAACTCCTGGGCTTAGGCGATTCTCTTGCCTCAGCCTCCCAAGTAGCTGGGACTACAGGTGCCCGCCACAACGCCAGACTATTTTGCAGTTTGGCCATGGCCGGGTGTGAACCCGCCACCTTCGGTATATGGGGCCGGTGCCCTACTCAATGAGCCACAGACGCCGCCCGACTCCTAGATTTTAGCTCAGCAGTTTCATGCAAGCAAAGGTACTTCCAAAAAGCCCAGCACTTTGTTTGGAAGAAGAAATTTAAAAGATAAAACATTTTCTTAATCAGTGAAACTTTTTTTTTTTTTTTTTGTGCTGTCTACTCATTTCCAGCCGGGTCTCCTTTTTATTAGAATCAAAGTTTCCATTTGAGAACTGGCCTCTCTCATTCTTAGCGCTCAGTTGGGAGGGAGGGGACTGTTATTGCCTGAGCTTCAGTGCTGAGTAGCTAAAGCATGTGGCACTTCCCTTGCGCCTGTGCTGGGCATAGGACGGAGCATGTGACAGTCCAATTGCAGCGGAGCCCTGGACTTCTCTTTGATGATTGAGGAAGCAGGAATCCTTCTCTCTTGTGTTTTCCTCTCATCCTTTTTCTAATGAGTCCCAGTGGGCGTACTGGCAGAGCTTTTTCCAGTAAAATTAATTTCTCTTAAAACTGAGCCATAATGATAAGACAGATGCTTGAAAATGTAGGCACATCCTGAGATGTGTTCTTAGAATTTCTCATGGAAAATTAAAACATGATTCAATGAAAAATTCAGTGAGTATGATACCAGAATTTTGGGTTTTTGGTCTTAGTATTTGAAGAATGAATCCAGGGACCACAGGATCAGTGGTAAGACATGATTTATTTTTAGAAATAAAGAATACAAAAATGCCAAAGCTTCTGCCAGGGAGAACCCCGGTTGGCTCTATCGCTCCCTCTCTCTGTCTCCGGGCTCTCTGCTCAGGGGTACCTATAGTCGCAGAGGTTATTTTGCCAGAACTCAATGGTTACATTTAGGGCGTGGGTCCTCTAAAGTGACATTCAGCCTTACATTTAGCAGCAGGGGGCAGGAACTCCAAGGCCTTGGAAACTTACATGAAATTGACCAGCCCTAGAAAAGGTGGAGTTCCCCCTCTGGCCAGAAGTGCACAGGTCAGGAGATACCAAGGCGCTGGTGCCTCCCCTCTCTCCCACAGTTGTCTGGGCCCTTTGGCTACTGGAGCCTCCTAGGGCCCCTCTGCCTACCCTCTATCCATGGCTGGTTCCACTGTGGCTACCACAGCACCAACACCACCAGGGCTAAGGCGGCAGGTCCTGGCGCCACCTGTCCTGTATCAAGTATTTGTGTCGAGCCTTTTTTACCAGATACTATGAGACTTCTTCTGAGATGCTGAGATGGATATACAGTGCTTCAGATTCAGCACTCTACACTGGGCTTAAGGTAATCTAACACGGTAAATATATGCGGTGGGGATACTTGCAAATCAACCAAGTGATCCCACCACAGGATCTGACATGGCTGGGTCGCCAGAGCCCTTTACTACCAAAGTCCGTCAGGTCAAAGGGTCCTTGACTTGATTTTTAACTTTGATTATTTTTCTTATCTTTATTGCCTCTACGTGACACCCTGTCCTTTTTATTTTGGGGTGTTGAGGTGGACGTATAAATCTTTGTATAGGCTTTGCTTTACAGGATGTGGGAGCAGTCAGTTACTAAGTTTTCTTGATAATTGCTATGAACGTCCTACACAGGATTATTAATTCATTTCTAATGATGGATTTTCAAGATAAGTACCCAACAGCTAGCAATAAATCTTTGATTATGTCATACTTAATTAACATTTTTGTTTCTGATTTACTCAGTATAGTGTGTATATTAAAATACCTAACTACCCAAATGGACTGCTTTAGATTATATGTACGAAATATCAAAGTTTAGAGATTTTATAGTGAAAAAAAAAGCCTCAGGAGATCTTGCTCTCCTGTATCAAATTTGAACAAAGAGATCAATCAGTATCAGAAGTTCTGACAGAAGATCCTCTCAAGCTTCTCATTTCCAGAAATTGATACATCAAAAATCTTGCATAAAGAAGAAAGGCATTGAACACAGGCCAAAATATTAAAACAATGAAGTAGCAATTTTCAAGTAATTGAAGCTAACATTGTAATTCCTGAGGAAATAAATTCCAGTCTTTTAAACAAAAGAAAAACCCTGGTCTCATGTAGCTCACATTTACAACAGGGACATGAATACCAGGAAAAGGAGGGCTGAAAAGTGAATTTTCTAAGTTAATTATTTAAAAAGTATTGTATGATGTCCCAAAGTTTACACTCAGCTTTTCAAAGATGTTTTCTGGAATTCTCTCCACTTTTGAATTTTTTTGAGTAATAATAGAATTAGAATTACAGAGTGAGATTAGAATCTTGTATACTCCAATGTTGTAGCACATTAAATACAGCCTTTTTCTAATCATTGCTGTATTATTTTGTCCATTTGGTTTTGTACACTTTAGAAAAAATTTATTCTAGAATATGTTTTTCAATCATTTATAATTAATTAAATGAGCTGCCTTTGGCCATTACTCTAAAAATGAGTATCTGACTCTTGAGCAAAACCCGGAAATATAAGAAAATATGCAAAAGACATCTTCCCATGTTCATGTCTTTTTTGTCATTTCTGTCTGCTGTAAAATTAACTAAACAAAATTCAATTTTAAAATCTAGTTTTCTTATAAATAATATTTTATTTCTCTTAGCTTAAGTTTCAATACAAAAAGAAAAATTTGGATTTTAGGATCTTTACTTTATGAATCTCAATTAATTTTACAAACACCAGCTGTAATGTATTAAGGATTTACTGTAGAAGGAAGCATAATAACAAAAGGATTATCTTTAGTGTTGGAGCCAATGTGATAGTGGAAAAAAAAAATCATTGACTACTACTGACCTTGGGTATAGTTATTAAACTCTTTGAATGTCAGTTTCCTCTTGTGTTGAAGTGGGGATTTTTCTGTCTTACAAGGATCTCTCAGGATTGTCTACAATAACACAAATAAACCATCTGGCACATGAAATATAGTTGATGCTTATTAAATGTTAGTTTCTGTCCTTGTCTTCTTAAGGCATCTTATATCTTTTACTCTGGGTTTAAAATGTTGATACTATATCTCAGGAGTTATTAGAAAAACTATATATATAGTAATCTGGAAGTCATTGAGTTTAAATTTCCATCTTTTCCTTATGTTAATGAAAAAGGTACATTTTAATATTTTTGTCGAATAGCATAAAAGTAATTCTAATTAGAGAGATTTGTAAATGTCTTTATATGCTTTAAATTTAGGTACAAGAAATCCCGATTGATGAATTTTATTATTGTTTTTGTGGGATTTTACACTTAAACTTTTTTTTAAAATTTCAGATTAATATGGATTTTACACTTTTAATGGTTCATTGTTTTGTGTTCTGTGGGAGATTATAACCCACTTGTATCACAAAATGTAAAACTGGAGTAACAAGATGGCTTATACAAACCATTTAAACACACCCAAATAGTAATGAAACTTGTTAAAAAAGAATAAAAGGTTCATTTTTGTATTTTGGTTATTTCTTTATTTTTTTACATTTTTGAAAAGGATTCTGGGCTTTTGCCAATTTGGTTGGAATTACTTGCAACAGTGGAATATTCTCCAGATTTAACAAGAAACTGCCCTGAGGTGTACTATGTACTCTAGTTAGACACCAGTGTCCATCTACATTTATAAATTGTCCTCTGGAAAGAATGAGGACTTTGATTGGGACTTTAACCTGACTCTTAGAAATCATGTTTTTACAATGAATAGTTAGGTTTAGGAAAATTTCCAAATTGAGCTACTGAGGAATATTTTTTAATGGAATGTTTTGGTTTGGTTTTCTTAATTTTTTAAAAGGCTGATTTTTTTTCACTCTTTTAAACATGTTACCTTTTCTGGTATTGGTGATATCCTCTTTTCATCTGCCTAGGGATTTGGGGAATTCTAAGTGAGATTGTTAGTATCTGAATATGGAGAAAGAACCCTGAGAAAAAAATTGGAGTGATGTTATCTATTTACTTCTTGATTCTTGATTCTTAATCCTGAAAAAAAATTCCTTTGGTCACTAGAACAATAAATATAGTTTGTTTGTTTCTCAACATGTGGCTTGAGCAAACCATTTTGAATTAAAAAATCTCTGATGAAGAGATTGATGAAGAAAGTTTAGTATGTTCTGATCTGTGTCTTTACACTTGAGAATGGGGAAAAATTTGCAGATTTTAAAGTGCAAACTGTAGGATTCAGGCATGTCTAAGAATGATAGTTGGAATTCTCCTTTATTTTGTGTTTAACAAGATGAAGCACCCACAAACCAAACCCTAAATAACACCACAATATTAACCACAACTTATGCTCTAATGCTTGGTTAGAAACATGTTTAGTTCCGTCATACTATCTTGGCCATTTAAGGGGAAGGTAGTTTGAAGTCTATAATACTTTATCATTCAGAACATTCTTGGGCCACCATGTCTTATACCTACATTCTAGGCAAACAGAAATTAAGAAATATTAAAAAAAAAAAGAAATATTTTTAAAAAGTGAAATAATTATTTTGACAATTCCCCTTTTGAGAGAACAGGTATTCTAAGAATCCTTCCTACCACAAAACTCAGAATTTCTGGATAAATTATAAGTATACTTTCAATGCATTACTGAGCTTTCAATGAAGGAATAAAAACTTTTGTGGGCTAACAAACCAAACTAGGGTGTTACGTGAATGTAGCAGCCAGAATTTTCCCCCAGGAGCAAATGCCAAGCCAGGAAGTCTGTGGCTTCATAGTGTCACAGGTGGGAAAGGAAGACAAAGATGTATTAACTAATGGGGAGTTGACAGAAGGCAGGGGTGGCATGCGGGTAAATAGGTAAAATTGAACTTTTCAATAAAAAATGCTAAGACAATGGATCGAATCTGTTGAAAATGAACAAAATTGGACCTCTAATGCACACAACACACAAAGTACTTTTAGACAAATTAGACACATAGTGAGGCAAAAGTAGAAATGTTTAAGATTTTTAAGGGAAGAAAAATAGGGAGACTATCTTGGAGTAGGGAAAGTCTTTTTATAAAAAAAGTAAAAATTATGAACAATATAGGAAAAACATTGATAAGCTGTGTTACATTGAAAGAAAGACCATCCATTTAAATCCTATAAGAAGATACAAAAAAGAAAAATTTTGCAATATTTACGTGACAAAAGATGATGTCAAGAACTCCTACAAATCAACACAAAAACCTAAAGCAACTCAACAGAAGCATGAGTATAAGACATCAGACACACGCACACACACACACAAATGGCTAAAATCATACAAACAGATGCTCAAACTTAGTGTTCAGGAAAATACAGATTAAAACCACAGGGAACTATTCCTCACCTGCTAGACTGGCAAAAATGAAATAATACTATATTGTATATTTGAGATTTGCTGAGAGAGTAAATTTCAAGCATTCTCACCTCATACACATTAGGTATCTATCTGAGGCCACGTACATGTTAAGTAGCTTGGTTGTGGTAATCATTTCACAGCGTATGTATTTATCATCACATGTACACCCTAAAAATATGCAATTTTTATTTGTCAATTATATTTCTATAAAACTAGAAATAAAACAAAAAAGAAAGAAAGAAGAAAAGTATAGTTTTCTTTATAGTACTATAAAAGAGTTTTATTGTATCAAGACTTGGGAGAATGTGGAGCAGTAGGAACTTAACCACCAATGACGGGGGAAAAGTTGGTACAATGACTTTCAGAAAAATTTCAGTATTATTTTCTTTTGTATAGGTGAAGTTTTTCTTTCACTACTGTCAAGATTCTCAGCTTTATCAAAAATAAGCTTTAAAAAAATGTTAAGTATGGTAATATATTTTTGAGAATAAATTGTTAATGAATAGAGTTTTGAACAGCAGAAAATGTAGATTTTCCTTATATAGAAAACGTTAATTTTGTAAAAGTATTACTTTTTTATAAATGTGAGATAGAACAATTAAGTTTGTGAACTCATCCTAGAAATAGAACTACATAACTCATTGCTGCATATCACTATGATCCCCATCAAGGTACAATAGAATTTTACATTGTGAAATAGATGTCTTTTTGGGCTATTTACTGTGATGTACAGACACAAACTTGTTTCAGTTGGCTAAATTTGAACTCAAGCTTCTTTATAAAGTCTTCATTTAGGACCATGGCAAAGAGTCTAGACGATCTTTCATAGACTGATAGTGCATCAAAATCTGCTTATTTGCTGTTCAGGTTCAAGAGGAAATCTTCAGATGGATGTTCTTCAGCTCAGTGGTTTCTTCAGTAGCTACTGACACTGACACAGGAGGTGCTGCTTTGTGTTAAGAAGGTTCTGTATGAGTGGGAAGTGGCGTTTCTGGGGAATCTGTGACCTGCTGGAGCTCCCTGAGGCTTTGCTGGAGGTTGGAGACTGATGGTTGGGTTGAACATGTCCTTGAGGTTGGGTTGAACATGTCCTTGAGGACTGGCCACACGTTTTTTAGAGAAGACTTCCTTCCAAATAAATTTTTCTTAGTTGGGTATAGTGGCTCACACTTGCCATATTAGCACATTAGGAGGCCAAGGCTTGGGTTGGAGGCCAGCCTGGCAATAGTGAGACCTCAGCTTTACAAAAGTAATTTTGTTTTTCTCAA
>CAUYRH010041426.1:0-29841 GCA_963574655.1 Perodicticus potto | reverse complement strand
TATAAATGTCTTCATATAGTGATTTAAAGGCCATGAAGGCTATGTTAAATAGTTTAATGAAAATATTTTAGATTGTATATAAAGTCAGCACATTGTGCCCCATGATTGCACCAATGTACACAATTATGATTTAATAAAAATATAAAAAAAAATTGTCTACCACCAGAAAATTTAACACATGATTTGTTTTTTGACAAAAAGTCAATTTGCAAACACATTTTCCAGACTATCTCTACTGCATAAAGTGACACCACATGCTTGTTTTTAGTGCCATGTTGAAACAGGGCAAATATTGTAAAGTGAAACTCTTTCATCTATCACTATCTTTTCATTGTATAAAGTACTTAAGTCAGCAGGACAAACATAGAACAAACTCAGATGCCACAATAAAATTAATAATGTGCTGGCCTTTCTCCATTACTCTCAAAAATTAGTATGTTTCATGCTAATTGAGATTTAATTAGCTATACAACTATATCAAACTTTTCTATGGAGGATTAGCAACTTTTACATCCATTTTGACTTTTTTCAAAAAGTGGATCTCTAGTTTGCTAGCTTAGCTCCATTATTCTAATGCCTAGCAATAATAAATATTATGCCCCCAAGTCAATCAGAGCACCAAATGAAAGATCTTATGGAAGAAAACTCATACAATTAAAGGATGGGTGAGAGCAAATCAGGGAAACTGTCCATGCAGTTTGTCAGAAAACCACAATAACAAAAACAAATAAACATACAAAAAAGATACACTTTTTTGTAAAAAAAAAAAAAAAAGATACTTTTTTTATACACTGCCAGTTGAAATAAATTGGCAGTGAGTCAACATCTTGTCTCTATGTCTCTAGCTACCACTACCACCTTGACTGTAAACAATCTATTGAAAACACAAGTCAGGGTGGGGAACAAAAATGATGCTTGACAAATCTGTGATGCTGATAAATGATCTGACCAATAACAATTAAAATAGAATGCAACTCTTTTCACTAGCTGTAATTACTGGGCACCAGCCCACAAACAATACTGCTCTCTCTGAATTCTGCTTAGCTAAAAACTAGGCTACACCTTGGCTTGCTGACCTGCCGGATGTTTTCTCCATGTTGCAAACATCATGGCCTTGGTGGAGAGTCAAAGGTAAATAATGAGGGAAAAATTCTGAATCCGTAAGTAAATGGACCTTTTTCTCGAGACCATCTTGGTCAAAATTTGTTCAGACAAATAGAATGGTATCATATCCATCTCTGCCCTGAGCTTGGCAAAACTGTAAGAATCCCTGGTCTGTTTTGACACAGTGGAGTACTTTATTTCCTATGGCAAATTATAGCCCATAGAACACTTTCAACAGAGTCATCTGGGAAGCTTGTTTAAAATTTAAATCCTGGACGCATTCCAGAGAGTGGAGTCCAGAAATCTGCATTGTAACGAGCTCTCTAGGTGACTATATGTATCAACGCGTGCCAACTTCGGTAGTAAAGCCAAATAAACAGAATGAGAAACCTATGTCAGATATATAAAATACCTATTTTATGAATAATCTATGATTTTTGATAGGAAGGAAATTATCTCTATATTGTTTCAGTTTTCTGCCAACTTCCAGAAAGATATGCAAGATGGTCACATTACTGTGTCAGAGCCAGGGTTCTTCAAGCTTCTTAGAGATTTGACAAAAGTACCTGAGTAATTTTTACAGTTTCTGGAAACGGGATGAAACGAGTTTACAATGAGGCTTCTTTCCTTCAACTTTGTAATAATACCTGTTTAATTCAAATGGTGTAAGGAACTCAGACCCCTATCATTCACCAGACTCTCCTGTCATCCTGTTCTTTTGTGTTCTAGAATGGAGATTCCCTTTCAAAAACCTTGAAATCAATTTTTCAGAAGCCGTTAATGAGAAGTCCTCACTTAAATTGGACAGAAAAACATCAAAATCATGAGGCATAGGGGATGGATGATAAATTTCTGATGTCCTTAAGGTAGCTCCCCAAGGGGTCAGCTCCGACCAACCTTCCTCCCTGCGCACAGCCCATAGATAGCTAAACAGCCAAACATTATTGATGTCAGAAGAAGAATATGAAGGGAAACCAGAGGAAAAAACAAGTGCTCAGAGATCATGATTGTGAGAAGGGTAATGCAGTCCCATCATGCCTTGAGATGTTCATAATTTGCTCTAGGATCTAAAAGTCGTCAGGGGAAGAATGGAGATTTTTAAAACAAGTATTAGGAAAAACATGGGAAATATTTGAAAAGGGGATCCAAAGCTTTTTCCATCTCAAGCAGCTGAATTTCTCTGCAACATAATCAGGAACTTAGATCTAGGCATGGCAAACACAAAGTCAGAAAATCTAGAAAGTATTGAACATTTGGAAGGTGGCTCAGACTCAATACTTACTAGCATGCAATAAAGCAAAACACATTTACAACCATTTAATTGCAGAGGAGAGAGAAATATAAAAATTTCCAGCAAGAAAGTAATAGTATATAGAAGTTAATTACGCGTTCATTGTACACAAGATATTTTATATAAAATAATCCTTTTATCCTAAAGGGTTTTGGGGGTTGTTTTGCAGTTTTTCGCCAGGGCTGGGTTTGAACCCACCACCTCCAGCATATGG
The DNA here is from genome assembly GCA_963574655.1 of Perodicticus potto. NCBI lineage: Eukaryota > Metazoa > Chordata > Mammalia > Primates > Lorisidae > Perodicticus > Perodicticus potto. The sequence goes on along the minus strand of CAUYRH010041426.1, from coordinate 27,232 downwards.
GGCTGGCACCCTACTCCTTTGAGCTGCAAGCGCCACCCCTAAAGGGGGTTTTAAAGCTCAATAACATTATCTTTACTCAGCAACAAATTTGTTTGATTTTTGTGAACTTAATAAGTATATTTATCATATAGTCTTATTTTCATTACAGAAAGTTCTGAGCCTCAAGGCTCAACAGAGAGTATAATACATTTTACTTTCTCCCTCACTGCAAAATCTTCCAAATAAATAATGCTTCTTCTTTGACAAACTCATTTCTGTGACATATAAAACCACATGATCTGAGCGCCTATGGCTCAGTGAGTAGGGCTCCGGCCCCATATCCCTAGGGTGGCAAGTTCTAACCCAGCCCCAGCCAAATTGCAACAACAACAACAAAAAAAAAATTGGGCAGTGCCTGTGGCTCAAAGGAGTAGGGTGCAGGCCCCACATGCCAGAGGTGGTGGGTTCAAACCCAGCCCCAGCCAAAAACTGCCAAAACCCCCCACATGATCTATATTGGTCAGTAAATTTTCAGTCATGGCTGATGGTAACTATCCAATCTTGCTTAACTATGATTGGGACGACCAAGGAAAATGACTTCAGGCATGGATGGATCCAGGAATTTTTACAGCACATGAAGATTCTCTCGTCTTTCTCTGTTTATAAAATAGAAAAAGAAAATAAAGCTAGTGGTCAACTCAAGGGACAGAGAAAAAGAGAATTTTTGATAATATTATCTCCTAAATAAAATTCCACAGATTTTGATTATCTTGATTTGAGTATTAGCCTTCTCCTTAAACCATTCACTATGGTTGTTCAAGTCTATTCTTTTTTTTATTATTATTCAAATTAGTATGAGGATATGTGTGATTAGGGTACATAGTTTGCTGTTGTGTAAGGTGGAAGTTTAAGTTGTATCTGTTTCTTTCACCCAAGACCCCGTCGCCTACTTGAATTTAATGGTGTTTTTCTCTCATATGAGCGTGTAGTTGTTAATCTACTAGTTCCGATTTAGTACCGAGTACAGAGTCCTGAGCACAGAATCTTCTAAAGCCTTGGTACTCATTTGCACTTCGGGTATTAATTTGAAGGTGTAAGAGTTACAGTTCTCCTAATCTTGATCTATTACAGCATCTACTTTCTGGGATTCAGCTAGAAACTAAACAAATAAATAAATAAAAATTAACATCAGAGCCACAAATATGAGACATCAGGATATAAGATCAGTCACTGCATGAAAATTGCTATTGTTTTCAGAAAACAGTGGGGAAAAAGTAGGACAGCAATATCAGAACTAGAAGAATTATGACCCAATGATGAAGCCAAAATTTAAATGTTAAAAGCATGCATACTGTGATCTTTGTCCAAGATGAAACCGTCCCTCGTTATTGAACATCTCTGCATCTAATCAGTCAAAATCAAGGCTTGGTTTTGATTCCTGACTCTAGCTGTGACTACACTCAGCCAAAAACTACCATCTTAAAAGTGGCCAGCTGGAAAAGCCAGTTATTTGTTTCCATGGGACCCGAAATAAACTAGTTGTTAAGACTTTTTAAATCTGAGGTTAGCAAATTGATCTGCGGTCTTGCCTTGCCCAAAATGTGACTTTAAATGTGAGCTCTGAGTAGCCGAATTTGGATACAAACAACTCATTTTGCAGAGTTCCACCTCAATCAGAATTTTGAAATAACTAGGTTGTCTTACGTCTTCCTCCCTTTCTTTATTCATATCCACTTTTTCTTTTTTCCCCCCTTGTATTCTTTTCTTTCTCTCTCTTCTTTGTTTCTCAACATCTGCTTCTTTGTGACCTTTTCCTATCACAGCATGGGAACCTTTTGTACAACCTTGTTGAGGTTATGATCCATGGTCAAATTTAAGAGCTTTTTAGGAAATGAGCTTTTTAGAGTTTCACACTAAAACCTAAGTTCAAGATAATAAGCTCTATATTACTTAACATTGTGAAGAGTACACATACATAATCTAGAACAATAATTTTTAAAAAACGCTTTCTTTTTTTTCTTCTGTCAAACAAAGATCACAGGAGGCCATTGCTTGGGGATAGCCTCCGGCGCTAGACTCCAGTAGACCAGACCAAACCAGAATGGAGTCCCCAGTGCTAGTGCTGCATAATCAGACCGAAACTTGAAGGAGGTTTTTCCTGAAAAGGGGAAGTTCACAGCAAATGAGAAAGAGCCCAATTTCACCTAAGTTATCATAGTAAGAAAGTCCTCTCTGCTTTAACCCTTACAAGAAAAGTAAACTGTAGTAACCAATTGCTTTTTTTCTTGTTCTATTTTCTACTTCCCATGTTGCAAAAACCCAACTATTCTGCCATGCCCAGTTCACTCTATGTTATATTATAGAACATCCTATTCTATTATAGAGTCTCCTATTCTTGAATCACAAATAAAAGCCAAGTAGCTCTTTAAATTTGTTGTAATTTTGTCTTTGGAAACTCTTACTGTAGCTCCTGTGACATGTATCTGTTCAAATCCTTCAGAACGCATTTCCTCCTCCCTTTTTCCTCTATTCATCCCTTTCTCAGACTCTGCTTTATGAAAGCCCAAAGGACAAATCTCAAAGTAACAGAGTTTGTTGTTTTTTTTTTTTTAATTTCAAAATATTACAGAGGTACTCACGTTTCGGCTACATAATTTGCTTTTGTATGTTTTAAGTCAAAGTTATGAATGTGCCCTTCACCTACATTAGGTGTGAGTTTACCAACCCTTGCCCCACCCCATCCACTTGATTTCTGTTGAGTTTTACTTCTACAAGTGCACGTAAGTGTTTATCCACTACTTCTAATTTACTATCGAGTAAATATGGTGTTGGTTTTCCAATTCTTACAGTACTTCACTTAGGAGGATACTACCCAGTTCATTCAGGTTGTTGAAAAAAATACTAGATCATTTTTTTCATGGAGCAGCAATGCTCCATGGCATGCATATACCATGTGTTAAATATTAATGAGCACTAGGGTTGTTTCCACATCTTTGCAAATGTGAACTGTGTTGCTATAAACATTTGTGTACAAGTGTCTTTTTGATAAAATGTCTTTTTTTACTTTGGTTAAATACCTAGTAGTAGGATTGCTGGATCAAATGGTAAGTCTACTTGTAGTTCTTTGAGGTATATACTACTTTCCATACAGGTTGTACTGGTTTGCAGTCCCACCAACAGTGTACTAAGTGGTACTTTTTCTCTACGTCCACACTAGCATCTGTTGTTTTGGGACTATTTGATAAGAGCCATTCTCACCAGAGTTAAATGACATTTCACTATAGTTTTGATTTGCATTTTCCTGATGTGACTAGAGAGTTGAACACTTTTTTCATGTGTTTGGTGGCCATTAAACTATTTGAAAACTTTCTTTAATGTCTTATGCCCACTGTTTTATGGGGTTGTTTGATTTTTTTCTTGCTGATTAGCTTGAGTTCTTTGGTTATGAGCCCTTTATTGGACATACAGTATGCAAACATTTCCTTTCATTCTATCACTTGCCCATTTACTTTATTGATTCTTATCTGTGCAAAAATGTTTGATTTGATCAGGTCCATTTGCTTATTTTTGTTGTTATGTGATTGCTTTTGTGTTGTCGTGATAAATTCTTTCCATAAGCTGATATTTATAAGAGTTTTTCCAACATTTTCTGCTAGAATTCTTATAGTTTCATGCCTCAGGTTTAGACCTTTTATCCACTGTGAATTAATTGTTGTAAGTGATGAGAGGCATGGATCCTGTTTCAGTTTTTTACATGTGGTGATCCAGTATACCCAGTACCATTTATTGAACAGGGATTCTTTCCCCCAGTGTATGTTTTTGTCTCTTTTGGTAAAGATTTGATGGAAAGATAAGGATGGTTTCATCTCTGGGTTCTCTGTTCTGATCCACAGGTCTATGTCTCTGCTTTTGTGCCAGTACTATGCTATTTCAGTTACTATAGCCTTGTAATATAACTTAAAGTTTGATAAAATGATGCCTCTTGATTTGTTCTTATTATGTAAGGTGGCAATTGGTTATTCAGTTTCCATACAAAGCATTGAACTAATTTTTATAGATCAGTTAAAAATGATGTTGATATTTTAATGAGGATTGTATTGAAAATGTCAATCACTTTGGGTAGTATAACCATTTTAACAATTTTGACTCTGCCAATCCCTGAAGATGATGTTTTTCCAATGTTTATGTCCTCTGTGATTTCTTTCCTCAGTGTTTCGTAGTTCTTCCCATAGGGGTCTTCCACCTCCTTATTAAATATATTCACTGGTATTTTATTTTCTTTGTTGCTATTATGAAGGGTATTGTCTCTTTGATTTGATTCTTAGCTTGACTGTTGTTGCGTATATGAAAGCTACCAATTTGTGTACATCGATTTTATCATCTGAGACTTTGGTGAATTTATTTATCAACCCCAGGAGTCTCTTCATTGAATATTTGGGATTTTCAAGATATTAAAGCTTATCATCAGCAAAGGGCAATAGTTTGATATCTTCTTTCCTTACTTGGGAACCCTTGATTTTCTTCTCTTGTCTGATTGCTCTGGCTAGACTTCCAGCACTATGTTTAAAAGAAGTGGTGAAAGTGGGCAATCTTGTCTGGTTCCAGTTCTAAATGGGAATGCTTTCGAATTTTCCCCACTCAATATGGTGTTGGCTATGGGCTTTTAGTACATAGGCTTTCTAGTTTTGAGATATGTCCCATCTTTACCAATTTTGTTAAACATTCTTATCATAAATGAGTGCTGAGGGGTGGCACCTGTGGCTCCGTGAGTAGGGCGCCAGCCCCATAAACCAAAGGTGGTGGGTTCAATCCTGGCCCCAGCCAAACCACAACATAAATGAATGCTGAATTTTTCAAGGACTCTTTCTGTGTCTATAGAAAGTATCACATAGTCTTTGATTTTGCATCTGTTTCTGTGATGAATAATGTTTATAGTTTTGTATATGTTGAAACATCCTTGCATCACTTGGTTGTGATGAATTTGGTTTTTATGTGAAGTTGAATTTGTTTGCTAAGATTTTATTGAGAACTTTTGCATCTGTATTTATAAGGGATATTGGTATGTAGTTTTCATTTTTAGTTGTATCCTTTTCTAACTTTGAAATAAAGGTGATATTAGCTTTAGAATAGAATGTGTTGGGGAGGATTTCTTCCTTCTCAGTGTCATGGAATAATCTCTGCAGTATAGGTATAAGTTCTTGTTTTTAGGTTGGTAAAATTAGAGTGTGAAACCATCTGGTCTGGGACGTTTTTATTGAAAGAATTTTATTATTGCTCCAATTTCATTTCTTTATATTGTTCTGTTCAGGAGTTCCATTTCTTCCTGATTCAGCCCCAGGAAATTGTGTCTTTCCAAGAATTATCTATTTCCTCCACATTTTCACATTTATGAGCATTGATATTTTTATATGATTCCAACATGATATTTTGTATTTCCATGATATCAGTTATAATTTCTCCTTTTTAATTTTTTTTATTTTCTTTATTATTATTGAATCATAGCTGTGTACATATTCTTCATAGCAAAGTTTAACCTTTTGAGTCATTGTGGTATCTGAGCTCTGAGCTTTGGCTTTTGGAAGGTTTTACACTAAAGAGTGTCTGTTGTGCTAATCTATGTATAACATAGGTCTGAGTACTTCCTGCAGGTCTGCTGTTTGCAAATTTCCTCAGTGATTTCTTATCTGAGAAAATTAGACAAGACAATGGTCTTGTCTAATAGACAAGGACCATTTCCAAAGTAGAATTGGTTGTGTCTAGAATGAGGTATTTTGATTAACTGAATGATGTGGTAGCCATTGTGACACATTTCAAAAGTAAGATCAGGAATGCAGCAAAGTGGCTATAATCAAGAATAATTTAAGGCAGGGGTTCTCAGCCCATGGGTCGTGACCCATTTGTAATAATGAAAATATGTTGCAGCATTAGGAAAGTTGAGAACCACTGATTTAGGGTATATTTTAAAATAATCAAAGAGTAGGACTGTAACATCCCTAACAAAAAGAAATGTTAAATGCTGAAAGTGATGGATGCCTCAATTACCCTGACTTGATTAATTCACATTGCTTGCCTGTATCCAAACATTGCATATACCCTGTAAAGATATACAACTATTATGTACCATAATCACTAAAAATAAATAAATAAACCTATTTAAAAAGAGATAGTAAGAACAGAGACTGGAACCTGAAAGATAAAAGAGAGCTACCACTAAATTAAGGGAATCAGTGGGACACAGGTCAAGTAGAGGAAGAAAAAAAAAGCAAAGAAAAATATTAAATTGGATGGTGCCTGTGGCTCAGTGAGTAGGGCACCAGCCCCATATACCAAGGGTGGCGGGTTCAAATCCGGTCCCGGCCAAACTGCAACAAAAAATAGCTGGGCATTGTGGTGGGCACCTGTGGTCCCAGCTCCTCAGGAGGCTGAGGCAAGAGAATCACCTAAGCCCAGGAGTTAGAGGCTGCTCTGAGCTGTGATGCCACAGCACTCTACTGAGGGTAATAAAGTGAGACTCTGTCTCTAAAAAAAAAAAGGAAAGTATTGAATTTACCAGAATATGAGGAGAATTGATAAGAATTTCTATTTATGGCTTTGATGATCATTCCTCATTTCTCACATGACTATAGAATAAAGGTAAGAGATTTTATTCATTATAGTACTGTTACTCTCAAATATGAAATAATGCATTAAATCTTCACAATAGATTTCTCAAGGTAAGGGCAGTGACTTCAAAATCTCTGTGTTATTATTGAAGAACTGGCTCAGAGGAAATATGTGCCACGATGCTGCAGCAGACAGAATAATGTCCACCATTATTGTGAACCTTACTTGGCAGAGGACTTTGCAGATATAATTAAATTGAGGACCTTAAGATGAGGCAATTACCCTGAATGGATTGTTAAGATGCATCCAATATAATCACATGGATCCTTAAAAACAAAGAGTTTTCCTGGCTAGAGTCAAAGAAAGTGACAATGACCAAACTAGGTCAGAGAAATGAGGACTTGACCTGCCATTATTGGCTTTGAGGACAGAGGAAGGGGATCGTGAGCCACGAAATGGCAGGTATGTTTCTGGGCGGACAGGAAGTGGATTCTCTCCTAGCCCCTCCAGAAAGGAACACAGTCCTGCCAATGCTTGATTTTAGCCCAACGAGACCGAGCTCAGACTTCTGAAATCCAGAACTATAATATAACATAATATATTAGTGCTGTCTCAAGCTACTGTGTTTGTAGTCGTTAGTTAGAGCAGCAACAGAATATTAATACAAATACACAGTTCATATGTGTCGGAGGAAGAACTAATACTTGAGTTCAACTATCTGTCAGGCACTAAATTAACCACTTCAAATATTACCATAAGCCTTTGAAATAATCTATGAGGTAGATGTTTGTCCCCATTTTCTCCGTAACAGAAGTAAGGCTTTGAATGTTCAAATTACTCAGTGAAATATACATAGCTATAGTAAAAAGAACCTCTTTTGCCATTAATAAATCCTACATGTTTCCAAGATCTAATACTGCTTCACAAGAAGTAAGGACCCTTGGCTTCCAATTACAACCAACATTATGAAGTACGGGAGTCTGCTCTAAACATTCCTGGGTGTGCAGTGCCTCTAAGTACCTCAGAGATCCTCTGAAGTAGGACTTCTAACCCATGCACAGTGCTATAGACTGAATTGTCTCCACCCAAATTAATATATTAAAGCCCTAACACTGAATACCCAGAAATATGACTGTATTTCAATTACCCCTTTAAATGGGTAATTAAGGCAAAATGAGCTAATGTGGATGAACCCTAACCCATTCCAGCCAGTCTCCCTGTAAGAAAAGATTAAGATCTCCAGGCAGAGGGCTGACCATGCAAACACACAGAGAGAAAGTGGTCATGGTCAGGCTTCAGAAAGAACCAAACCCGCAGACACCTTGATCCTGGACTTCTACCCTCCAGAACTGTGAGAAAGTAAATTTCGGCTTTTAAGCCACCCACTTCATAGTGCTTTGTTATAGCAGCCCGAGCAAACTAATAAACATGCCCTCCCAGTAACAAGGCCTCATCCCCATTTTCCATAGGTGGATTTAATTGGACTGAGTGGGAGTTTTGTTCTGTGATTTTGGTTATGTTTTAATTTAGATGAGTTATGTTTGTGAAGAATACAGAGCTGGTCCTATATAGATGAATATGACTTTAGCAGATGGAGAAGAATCATCTCCCATAATTCAGAGGTATTTACAAAATGTTCATTTGAATATTACATAGAATAACATTAGCTTCTGAGACAGTTGTACACTGGCTGTCCTTAGTTTCCATGCAAGTATTCCTCCTAAAAATGTTTATGTATTTGTGCTATGGAGTGCGCTGACGTGAAAGAAAGTACACCAGCTTAAGATATGAGACTCAGGCTGAGTTCTGATTTCCTCCTATCCAGGGGAGCTTTACCTAAATTTTCTAGCTCTCTCTTCAGTATTGCACCCGTACTTGTCCTTGAGAATTCAAACAAAAATGGATTTAGTAACTGGCTTTCTAAAATCATTGAGAACAGCCTCAAAATTTCCTCTTTTTCACTAAGAAAAGTTGCTTTCTTTTCTTGAGGAGATGAAAATTTTCTAGTTTCCCTTCGAGCCTCATATTCTACATGTAGGGATCTCTTTTCTCAGGGACTGTATACCAAATACATTAAGAAAAAAATGATTTTAATAGTTTTTATGACAATTGTATATATAAAGAGTGCTACGTGCAGCTCCATCCTAGGTAAATGGACAAAGAAAAGCAAGCACTGTTTGCTTCATGGCTATTATATCAGGGATCTTCTTTATTTTTTTTTTAATTTTTTTTCAGGGATCCTCTTTAAATCAGAGACTCATTATTTGCTGATGCAAATGTCTGTTTTTGTCCCACATATATATTTGGCATCAGAATACATTTGCAATTTGTCCTTTTAATAAACTTGAAAAAAAGTGATTTTTGGAGTGTGGCTTATACTTGTTAAAGAATAAAGTAACCTTACTCACCATCCAAACAGTTCCCCAGAAAAATAACCCTAAACCGGGGCTGTCCCAACCAAAAGAGCACGTGTGATTGACCTACTAATAAATAAATCGCTTTTGATGTAATATCAAGAAAAGGCAATTGGTATCTAAATGTATGTTATTGCTTTATGAATGCTAAGATTTTCATTGGAAATCTGCAGTCTGTTGCTGTCTGTATCATTTTCTCCGTCCTGTTAGAATCCAGACATCAGTCTGATACATAGAATGTAGACTCGCAAAGCAGAAAATTCAAAGAAAAACTCTAAAAAAAATTTCTTTTTAAAAAAGAGATAGAATAAAAATATCTTTATTCCATTAGCTGAATTTAAAACATGAATTTTGTTTTGTACCAGAAAAAAAAATGATACTGAGTTGGAAATGCTTTTGCTTTGAGACCTTGAGGAAGGGGGAAGTTATTACTATCTTGTTCATTTTGGATGACTGGGCCCCAATCCAAATCAGGCACATTCAATATCTTTGTAGTAGGGAAAGCACAAAGGAGATTTTATATATACTCAATGTTAGTATGTTACTTTTCCAGAGTCTGGATAATGGTAGAATATCATAACAAAAGCTCCTGGGGAAAAAAGCAACTGAATCAGTTGGGGTTAATGTTCTTCATAAAAGAATTATGTTCTTTCATTGTGTAGTCAGGGTGTTCATTCTACAGACACTGGAAAGAGCTTGCAGAAGGCTATTGTGGAACCTCACGTAGGAGGAAGCTCAAGTACAAAGAGATGCGGGGGTTTACCTACTGTCACCCCGAGTGGATGGCAGAGCAAAGGGTGTACAACATGTGTATCTCCCGCTTTGTTAGGCTACAGGGCAGTGAAGGGCATTTTAGGCAGTTAAGAACAAAGTATTCCTGAGATGTTTTCCACAGAGAGAACTCTGTATTTTCTGGTTATGTCACCACTGATCAGTGGTTTGCAAAGCATGGTCTCCAGATCAGCAGCATCAGTCAGGGAAACTGCTAGAAATAAAAAGTCTTGCCCCCTCCCCCAACCCCAGACCTACTGAATCAGAAACTCTATGTGGAGCTCCCAAAAATCTGTTTTAGCAAATCTTCCAGCTCTTTCTGAAGCATGTTAATAGCTGAGAACTACTGATTGGGTTGTTTCCCAAAAATCTATGTGATTTGTAACTCATTTAGAAGATTCTCCTCCCTCTCCAATTTCATCTAAAAACTGCTTTGAAATCAAGGCAATATGGTTGTTTACCAGTTCAAACCAGTGAAAATTTTGCTTTAATTAATTAATTGATTCACTTTGCTCATTTAAGCTAACTAGCTGTGTGTGTGTAACTTCATCCTATAAGTCACTGGTCTGTGTTTTAGGGATGAAAGAAAAAACAGAAAATGAATAAGGTATGATTCTGTCCTTGAGGAACCTAGATATGGCAAGGAAAATAAGAAACTATATCTGGTTATTTTTTTTAAATGATAGTGATAAATAGTCCTATTTCTAGAAATTCACCAAGGCCCTCCCTCTCCATTGAGATCCAGGTAAAGCACATTAGAACCCTTATTCCTATTTCAGTCTATAGCTATTCTCAAGTTTCCTAAAAATTGTTCTTGTGGCCATATCTGTCTTCTGACACTTACTCTCGGTGGTTCTCAATCTTTTGGTCTGGATGTGAAACACAGTCATCTTCGAATTAGAAGGATAAAGTAAACCAAAATACAAAATACCTGCCTAAAAATTACTCATTGATAAAAGACAGTTTTATTAGAGATTTAAGAATAATAAAAAAGGGTCTCAAAAGCAACACAAACATTCCAACCACAGATTGGATTTTTCTGTACCCAAAAAGTCTTCACAGTGTCTCTCTGACTTTTTCCCTCCCAGCACCCAGCCTTCTGGGCCCCCATCTCTCCTCACCTCATCTTCCCTCCTTCTCTTACAGAGCCGTTAGGCCTTGCTTGTCACTAACTTTCCTGCTTGCCATCATGTCCAGGATTTCCAGTTCCTAAACCTGAGCGAAGCTCTATTTTTTTCTATAAACAAATACATCTCTAAGATGTTTCTGACAGATGTTTATAATAAAATATTCACCTTTATCCCCTAAAAACGACACATTCAAAATTTAGTAGAACAATTGTACATGAAATATTAATAGGACCTTGAAATAAACATGACTGATAAATATTTCCTTAAAAAAAGGTTGTCAGCTGTTTCCAAAGCAATGAAAAACCTACACAGATGAATAAGATTCTGTCTTTGCCTTTATGAGGTTTATAAGCTAGTAAGTACTTAGGAAAGGATTTAGGAAGAAGACAGAAATTCCTATAGATAACAGGTAAATTGCATTCAATTTTTTACAAAATAGGAGCAGAGAAGCTCATCTCAGTGCTATTTCAATATTACATTGCTTCCAAATAATAGACATTTGAGGTAGAGCCTTGAGAGAGAGTTTAGGACTTTGTTGGTTTAGGGGTGATGGTTAAAACCATAGGAGTCAGTTAGAATGACTAGGCGAAAATATAGACAGGAGAAACGTTGAAATGGAGAAGTCAATGCAATACTATCAATGTCCTAGTCTATCTGGGCTTCTATAACAAAACATCATAAACTGTGTGACTTATAAATAACAGAAATAGATTCCTCAAAGTTCTGAAGGTAGGAAAGTCCAAAATTCATGGTCTGGTAGATTTGGTCTCTGGTAAGGGTTTGGTTCTTAGAGATGGCAGGCTTCTCTTTATAACCTCACATGGCAGAAGTGAGGGAGTTCTTTGGAGTGCATTACAAGGACACTAATCCCAATTATGATGGCAGAGACTCCCAAAGCCCCATGACCCAGTATTATCACTTTTGGGGTAAGTACAACATGGGAATTTGGGTGGGGGGACATAGCCTTCAGTTCACTGCAATCAGAGATACAAATACAAAGTAATACAAGAAGGAGAATATTAAGAATAGTGTGATTGCTACCAATGACAAATGCTGCAGAGGTCAATCGGGTGGAAAATGAAGATAAATCTGTTATCTTAGATAAACTACAAGTCACGGAACATCTATGGAACACTCCACAGGGCAAAGATGTTGAAAACCGTACTGGTAGAGGCTAGTAGATTAGAAATAGAAACTCAGAGGCAGTAAGTTTGGACTATTCTCCCCACTCCACACTACAATATTCTTGGAAGAAAAAGTAGTAATTTTATTGGCTAGAAAACATGAAGACAATGGCTTTCACATGAACTATTTTTACATAAAATTTGGAAGATTTCATGTTATCAAAGAATGAGAGAGATTACCTGGCATTAGACATATCCTCGTCTCATAAATCATTAAGAGCTAAACAAGATATATAAACCACTCTTCATAGGCACTCAACAGCAGCGAGAGTCCAGCAATCATTCTTTAGAGAAGGAAGGAAGACAAGATGAGACTACTTTCTTCCTTACTCTCACTGAGGGCATCTCCCAAACCTCAGCACAAGGAAATAGAGTCTGAGCAAAGAGTAAAGGTATTGTCGGCAAGAAGATACAGTCACGGTATGGGGCTGCCAAGGTGGGTAGGATTTGAGGAGAAGGTACTGAAGATGAGAACAACAGAGCAGGAATACCAAACACTGGCTTTAAAAATTCCTTCATATCTTTGGCTAAGCCTGAAGACACGGGGCAAAATTCCAGAAGATCCAGGAAAGAATACTACACAGTTCTGGGGAGACTGCGTTTAGAGTTTGGGCTAAGCTGGAGTGCAGACACCTGGGTGAACACTCTTATCTTTGGATTCCACCCCTCCAATGCTACACTCCAGAGCACTGATTTTCACCCAGTGTGCTGTGGTATGCTGGGGTGCCGCGAGAGGATCTTGAGTGTTCCATGAAAATTTTTAAAGATCATTCGTTAAATTATTTTTGAAAAAAGTGCAAAGCATAGTAAGTATATTCTTTTTTTTTTTTTTACTCTTTTTCTTGATCAATATAATTTAAGTGTGTCACCGAAGTTTAACCTTTATAGATTCAAGGATGCTATGAGGTAAAATTGGTTGGAAAACACTGCTTATAAGTAGGAGCAAAACATAACTGACCTGCCATAACACAACCTAAAATGAAGTCTACATGATCAGAAAATCTGCCAATAATTGAACAAATCATCAGAACAAAATTCAGCACTTGTTAGAAAAAGACAACTTAATGTGGAGTCCAACAATATAGCATTCAAAATGTGGTTAGCAACTGGGCATGATGGCTCTTGCCTCTGGGAGACAGAGGTGGGTGGATTGCCTGAAGTCAAGGTCCTAGGATAGCCTGAGCAAAAGCGAGACCCTGACTCTACTAAAAAGAGAAAATACTCCCTGGGTATGGTGGCCGGTGCCAGCTATTAGAGAGACTGAGGCAAGAGAATCGCTTGAGCCCAAGAATTTGAGGTTGCTGTGAGTTATGACACCACTGCACTCTACCCAGGGCAGATAGTGAGAGTCTGTCTCAAAAATAAATAAATAAATAAATAAAATGTGCTTAGCAAGAAATAGTGACAAAAGAGATTAAATAATGAGACCTAGGAACGGTATGTAGGTAGGAATTATACAATTATACAATTCATTAACACTATTTCTATTAATGTCACACATAATTCATTGACACTATTTCTTGCTAAGCACATTTCATTTATTTATTTATTTTTGAGACAGAGTCTCACTCTATGCCCTAGGTAGAGTGCAGTGGTATCATAGCTCACAGCAACCTCAAATGCAATAAAGAAAGTAAAAGAAAAGGTGGACAAATTGGATGAAAAAAATTAGTATTTAAAGGCAGAAATAGAATATAAAAAGAAAATAAATGGATATGGAAGAACTAGGTCTCATTATTTAATCTGTTTTGTCACTATTTCTTGCTAAGCACATTTTATTTTCAATATCTGAAATATATCTGAAGTCCACTCATTGGATAGATTTAACAGTAGTCTAGCACAGAAGACAGAATTAGTGAATATAAAGACAGTTCAAAAGGAATTTTCAAAACTAAAGCACAGAGAGAAAAAGAATGGAAAGAATAGAATATCCAATACATTCCCTAAAAATCAAATCCCTTAATTGGATAGAAGGAGAGAGAATGAGTAAGAAGAAATATTTGAGAAATACTGGCAGAGAATTTTTCAAATCTAATGAAAAACTTTTCACATCTGATGAATGATATCTCCTTATGCTGAGCTCTAACACAGGACCAATACAAAGAAAACTATACTTAAACACTCCATGACCAATTATTTATTTATTTATTTATTTTTGTTGTTGCAGTTCAGCCGGGGCCGGGTTTGAAGCCACCACCCTCGGTATACGGGGCCAGCGCCCTACTCACTGAGACACAGGCACCACCCATGACCAATTTTTTTAAATCAGAGAGAAAAAGAAAACATTGAGCACAACCAGAGGAAGAGAGCATAGTTCTTTCAAAGGAATTTTAAGAAGACAGACTTCCCACTCTCCTATTTTCTTCCTGTCTCTCCATGCACCAGCCAGGTCAGCAATCCTCATTCAATTCAAGAGCAAAGATCTCCCTGATAATATCTGTCCTCTTAAGCTCAAGTTTTAAACTTCTTTTGTTAAAACAGACAGAAAGATGACAAAACCCAAAAAACATTTCTTTGTCATAAAGTTTCCATCCAGATTGCTGTAAACTCCACAAAAACAAGCATCACGTTTGTTTCATCTCTGACAATTTACCTAGTGCCTAATACAGAGTGTACCATGTAGGAGGAATTAAACTAAATTTTGAACTATGAATAAATAATAAAATTTGAAATTTAAATCTAACAGACTACAAACCAAGTAAATAAATGATTGAAAACTTTACTGTAAATCAGAAACATATTGTTGAACTAAATGTGTGTCCATTCAAAAAGACTTCTTTGAATAAGAAATCAAGATTTTGAGTAAGATTTTCCTTGATATGGAAATTAGTTTTACTTTACTTCAGGCACCTGCAAAGATTGTAATAAATCTCTTTTTGAAAAACGGGTTTTATAATATACCCTCTGTACAATTAAATCTTTTTTTTTTAATTTATTTTTGGGTTTTTATTTTATTTTATTTTTTAATTATTTTTTATTGAGTCATAACTGTGTACAATAATTCAGGCTTGGAGTACAGTGTGCGGGCTTCCCATACAATCAGAGATATTTTTATCAACCTGATTAATGAACTCCAACGTATTTGCAAGAAAAGAACAAGAGATCCCATCTCAGGATGGGCAAAAGATCTAAAAAGAAACTTCTCTAAAGAAGACAGGCGCACAGCCTTGAGACACATGAAGAAATGCTCATCATCCTTAATCATCAGAGAAATGCAAATCAAAACTACCTTGAGATATCATCTAACACCAGTAAGATTAGCCCACATGATGAAATCCCAAAACCAGAGAGGACAGGTCTTGTTAAGATCAGCACATTTCTCCAGAATATTTAAAAGTAGTTTCCTTTGTCTTCTTTTGGAATAAGTGTGAGGGAGTTGTTCTCCCATATTTACTGGGGGAACCTGGTTGAGCTCTTGGAGGTAAATCTTGCAGTATTTTGGGGGCCCCCATGTGACTGAGTCCTTTTGGAATTTTTAACTTTCAAAGTTGCCCATACTGACCCTCCAGCAATTTGTGGATTACAATTCAGGTTTTCTTTCTCTGCCACTAGTCACTGTCACGGTTTTTGCCCATTACTTTCTGCTCTGGTAAGTCCTGACTCTCCCTATTTTCATGCTTGTGTCTCGAGTCTTACAGTTTTTGCCTTGTGTATTTCTGCGTTGTCACCAAGAAGAGGTGCTTATTTCAGTCCGTTCATGTCTTTGTCAGTGACGACTCATAAGCTTCTTACATTAGGAACCACAGACGGGGCCTAGTAATGTTTTTAGAAGCAACATTTCATAAAATTAAAAAAAAAATAAGTGTTTTGTACAGGGTACCAAATTAAACAAACAAAATGAATTGAGGGGAGAAAATCTGCATACCTAAGCCTACAGTTCCTACTTATAGGTGTGTAGAGAAATATTTAAAAGGTGTCTGTTGCCTTCAGCAGTATTGGCAGACATTGATTTTATAGTGATGCAAATAGGTCAGGTAATAACCAACTATAAGTTTTAAAATAGATTTTATATTTGTCTCTATTATGTAACTCTCATCATCACTACATATTCAATCCATATTCCTTTTATTTTAGAAATAAAATTTAAAAATTTTCTTTAAATGATTTATGATGTTACTTGTAAGCAACATACAGTTTAATTTTTTAAGAACTGAGTTTGATAAGCTTTGTATCTTAGTCATCCTTAATGATATTATATATTTGGGTATAAATCTATCTTTCCCTGTGTGCCTTTGTCTGCTCTGTCCTTTTTAAGTTCTTTTCTCTTTGCTTCTCTTGTTACATTCTTCTGGATTAATTGTTCTTTTTCTACTGTTTTGATTTTCCTTTCTGTTAGCTTGCTAGTCATACGTCTTTCTTTTTTTTCTTGCAGGGGTTGATCAGGAATCCTTGACTCATTAAAGTCTAATGAAAGTCATCAACCTTTCTTTACAATGTGAGCACTTTATAGCACTTTACTTCCATGGTTCCAATGTGTGTACCCTTATTGACATATATTGTATTTCTGCAGATAGATTTTAAACTCCCTAAGATTATCTTTGTTTGTTATAGTCAGTATTCTTTTAGATTTATTCATATTTACTTTTTGATTACTTTTATCCTTTCTGCATCTCCTAACTTTCATATGAGATGATTTTCCTTCTAACTATTTGCATTCTCTTTCATGTGGATCTGGAAGTAGCACAATCAATCCACATTTATTTGACTCCAAGTTTATTTATATCGCCTTCATTTTTGAGTAATAGTTCAGATATGCAGAATCCGAGTTGGCAATTAAATTCTTTTAGCACTTAGGACATATCACCCCCTTTTTTTCTAACTTCTATTGCTTTCTGGAAGAGGTCAACTGTGTGTTCCCTCGAGGGTACTCTGTTCTTATTTTCTTTGGCCCCTTTAAAAATTTATTCTTTGTCTTTGGTTTTCAGCAGTTTTCCTGTGATAATCTGGGATTCATAATTGCTTGTTGAATCTGTTATTTGGTTTCTTTGATAATTTTTGGAAAACTGCTGCCAATATTTCTTCAGATACAGCTTCTGCGGCATTTTCTGAGCTTTCTCTTGTTGAGATGTGATTGTGAGCTTGCCACAGCTTTCACTTTATCCCAGTGGCTCTCAACAAGGGATAGTTTTGTCTCCCAGGGGATATTCGGCATTGCCTTGAGAAAGTCTTAGTTGCCCCATTTGGGAAGAAGGGTGCTACTGGTATTCACTGGGCAGGGATGCTGCTCAGTATCCCACCATACATAGGTGGCTCCCTCCATAACAAAGAGTCATCTGGCCCAAAATGTCAGTCATGCTGCTGTGGAGAAGCCCGCTTTGTTCATGTATCCCATACTCTTCTTCTGTAATATCCGTTAGCTCATCTCTCCAGGGTTCATTCACTCTGTTTTCTGTTGACCTATATTCAGTCCATCAATTTTCTTATATTGCCTATCTGTTGTTAGTCCCGTTTACTGACTTGTTTTATAAGTTTAGATGTTACATACTTTAGTTTTAGTGTGTCTTTTTGGTTTTTCCTGTACTTTAGAGATCTTAAGCTTATTCTAAATTTCTTTAAGTGTGTTGTTAATAAGAATTATTTTTCAACCCCTGCCAGATAGTTCCATTCTTAAAACACTTTATGCTTCTGTTTTTATTGTCGATTGTTTCTTTTGCTTTTCTGTTCTATGATCTGAGCTCTTTCTAAGCCTGGCTGTTTTTGTGTTTTGTCTCAGACAATATAGGGTAAAAATTGTAGAGATAATTTGAGAGTCTTGAGAATACCCTCTTATTCCTTTATCATAATCGCTTCTGACCAACAGCCAGCCTGTGGGTGCCAGCAACCATACTTTATTACCTGAACCTGATTAGGGGCTGAAAATATGAGAAGACGGGCTTCAATCAATCCCTAGAAAGACTGGTCTGTTTCTGGTTCTTGCATATATGTATATTCAGGGTATAAATATAGATTTTACTAGGATCTTTTCTCTCTTTATGGGGTCCTGAATGATTTTAGGCATTTTTTTTAAAGAACTACCACGTGACTCTGGAAAAGCGACCCCCAATATTTTTGTTCTCTTAGGGCTCTGTTCCCACCCTGATCTTGTCTTTGTCATTCTTCACTACTCTCTGGTGTCTTCAAGGACATGACTTTTGCTTGTCTCTAGCTTTTTAAATAGTTCTTATTTAAAGGAAGGTTGGTGAGAACCACCTAGTTTTTCATTCTAAATTAAAACAAATACCTCATGCTGTCACGAATATGTGGGAGCTGAAGATCTCATGGAAGCAAAGAGCAGAATGGTTGGAAAAGGGAGTGGGAAAGGGGAGATAACAAGAAGGTGGTTGAGGGGTATGGAAATACAGTTACATAGAAGGCATAAGTTCTGGTAAATGAGAGTATAGTAGGGAAATTATAGTCAAACAACAGCTTACTGTATATTTCAAAATAGCTAGAAGAAAAGATTTGAAATGTTCCCTCACACAAAGAAAAGATGTTTTAGATGATGGATAACCTAATTACCCTGATTTGATTATTACACATTATGTACAAGTAGAAAACTATCACACATACCCCCCCAATATGTACAATTAATACTATATATCAATAAAAACTTACTCAAAGTGCACCTTTATAATTGGCACAGATTCATTACTGTAGAAATTTTATCCCTCCCAAACATGTTTACAGCTCTGGGACATAAACCTACAAAATTCTTTTAATCTTTATAGATTGGGAATTATAAACATTTTTGCTAAAGGAATCTGGTGCATGTTGCCTTTCAAAGAATCACTGAAGATATTCCCCAAAGGGTTCAGCAATCTCCTGTTTCGTCCCTGACATGCTGTTAAAAGAAGAGAAATAGTCTTGTCATGGCAGAATGCCAATGAAAATTTGTGCTCTCTTAGTGATTTATTTTAAAATTCAGGTTAGATAGTGTTTTACTCCTTCTCAGAGAAGAAGAAATCATTCAGCATCTTCTAATTTTACTTCCTATACTCTTTAATTTAGTTGTTTTCCTTATATTTAACATCAGCTATAAACTATTTCGGTGAAAAAAACTTCCAAAAGTATTGTAAAATAGTGTTGATATGTGCATATTTAATTGTGCATAAACATACACTCACACACACACACCCCTATGTTATCATTAGCTCTGCTTACTGAGTTTTTTTAATATATCAAAATAAGGCATCCCATTATTAAGTTGCCAAGATATCAGGCTTGAAGATATAGCAGAAGCCTTGGAGGCAGCTCCCAGCAAACCAAAGTAATTGACTATGAGACTAACATGAAACTAGACAAGAATTATATGGAGTCCTTTATTATGGGTTACAAATCAGTGCAGAACAATGGGTTGTGGGAAAGGCCTGGGTGTGTGGCTGACGACAGGCACTGGGTCAGGTCATCGGGTGCAGGAACTGACCTGTCTCAATTGCAAGCAGCAGTGGGCAGAAGGCAAGGAAATTGTCATGGTCAGTGAATGTCACCCGTGAAAGATTCTCAGTTTGGGAAACTTACTCTTGGATTACTGAAAGCAAACTGTATGAAAAAATTCTAGTATTGGGTAAAAGAAGTGGTGTCTCTACCCCAGGGAGCAGACACAAAGAGGAAAGAGAACGTGCTCACTTTATTTGTGGAGAGAAGATAGGTGTTAGGGTATCTCTTTAGCTGGTTTCAAATTTCAGAAATGTAAAATGAGTTTCTAATGTAATGTACCTGTTTACCAAGCTCACAGATACAATGTTATTATTAGGTATTTAGATGAAGAAAATTAGGTGAGGTAAATGATTTCTTCTTCTCTGAGAATGAGCAAAATACTACCTAATCCTGAATTTTAAAATAAATCAGTAAGAGAGCAGGGGTTTTCATTGCCAGAGTCTGTTTGATCAAGTGCAAGTGAATAAAATTCACAATGAAATCACTACCCAGGAAAGATTAGTTTGTTACTGTTCTCTATTAAGACTTTTTTTAAATTTTCAAATTAGTATGACGGTACAATTGTTTAGGTTACATTGTTTTAGGCTCTAAGGTAAAGTTCAAGTTGTAGTTGAGCCCTTCACCCGGGGCGTACTGAACATCGCCACGTTTTGCACATTAGGTGAGATTCTGCCTTTTGTCCTCTCTCCCCTCCCTCCCTCCTTGCTAGATTATATTTGTATTTTATTTTTGTGTGTGTGGGCTTGTAGTTGTTTATATATTGATTTCATATTAGTATTGAGTACATTGGATATGTATTTTGTTTCGTTCTTAAGGTACTTTACAAAGAAGAATGTGTTTCAACTCCATTCAGGTAAACACAAACAATGTAAAGTCTCCATCTTTTCTTATGGCTGAATAGTTCTCCATGGTATCTAAATGCCACAGTTTGTTAATCCATTCGTGAGTTTATGGGCATTTGGGTTGCTTCCATGACTTGGCAATTGTGAATTGAGCTGCAGTAAACATTCTGGTGCAAACATTTGAAGTGATCTTTGACATGTTGGTTAGCTCATAAAGAGAGACCAGGTTTTTCATTTTGGAAGTTATTCTTTAATCCCATTTTAAAACTTTGAATTGCAGTATAGTGGATATTCACAAATGTGGCCCGATAATCAAAACTAAGTCAATGAATTATCACAAAGGTATCACCACCCAATACAGCTCTTCCCTCCTTCAGAGCAAAGCTATTAACTTACTTTAGACTAGTTTTGCTTTTCTAAGGAACTTTATATAAGAGAAATCACTTACGTGCACAGTGCGTATTCTCTGGGTCTGGCTTTTTGGTTCAGTTTTATTTTTTGTGAGTCACCCAAGAGCCTGTAGCCCTGTCTTATTTATTTTTATTGTATGAATTTAATAGGACTTACTGTTAAGTTGATAGATATTTAGATGATATCAGATGATGCCAAAAAAATTTCCAAGATGGTTATACCAATTAACATTTCAATCAGCGGTGAATGAAAATTCTTATTGGTCTACCAACTCAACAACACTTGGTATTTTCAGTCTATATTTAATATTTGGGTGGATGTAGAGTGATTACCTTGGGATTTCATATATACTATATATATATATATATATTTTTTTTTTTTTTTTTTTAATTTCAGGTTAATATGGGGGTACAAACACCTAGGTTACAATGTATGCATTTGTTAGAGTCCCTCTTGTAGTTTTGTCCTGCACCCAAGAGGTATGCCATATATCCTTACATCGTGCCCATTAAGTGATAGATAGCACACCAATCCCTGTCCCTTCTTCCCTCTGGCCCCTCCCTCATTCCCTCTCCCCCAGCTTGAATTGAGTTTTTCTCTTATATGGGCATGTATTAGATCATCTACTGGCTTCATATTAGTATTGAGTACATTGGATGCTTGCTTTTTCCATTCTTGAAGGAGAATATGCTTCAGCTCCATACAGGTCAATACAAAAGATGTAAGTCTTCAAACTCGTGGGCTTAAGCGATTCTCTTGCCTCAGCCTCCCAAATAGCTGAGAGTATAGGCGTCCGCCACAATGCTTGGCTGTTTTTTTGTGGCAGTTGTCATTGTTGTTTAGCAGGCCTGGGCCAGGTTTGAACCTGCTAGTGTCTGTGTATGTGGCCAGTGGCCCCAACCACTGAGCTATGAGTGCTGAGTCAAGTCTTCATCTTTTTTATGGCCAAATAGTATTCCATGGTATACATGTACCACAGTTTGTTAATTGTTAATCCATTCCTGGGTTGGTGGGCATTTAGGTTGTTTTCACATCTTGGTGATTGTAAATTGAGCTGTGATAAACTATCTAGTGCAAATGTATTCATGATAAAAGGACTTTTTTTTTTTTATTAAATCATAGCTGTGTACTTTAATGTAATCATGGGATACAATGTGCTGGTTTTATATGCAATTTGAAATATTTTCATCAAACTGGTTAACATAGCCTTCATGACATTTTATTAGTTATTGTGTTAAGACATTTATATTGTATACCTAGTAAATTTCACATGTACCCTTGTAAGATGCATTGTAGGTGTGGTCCCACCAATTACCCTCCCTTCACCCATCCTTCCCCCTCCCCTCCCCTCACTCTCCCCTTTCCCCTTATTCTTGGGCTATAATTGGGTTATAGCTTTCTTATGAAATTGGTTTCATAGTAGGGCTGAGTACATTGGATATGTTTTCTTCCATTCTTGAGATACTCTGCTAAGAAGAATATGTTTCAGCTCCATCCATGTAAACATGAAAGAGGTAAAGTCTTCATCTTTCTTTAAGGCTGTGTAATATTCCATGGTGTACATGTACCACAATTTATTAATCCATTCGTGGGTCAATGGGCACTTGGGCTTCTTCCATGACTTAGCAATTATGAATTGGGCTGCAATAACCATTCTGGTACATATATCTTTGTTAATAATGTGATTTTTGGTCTTCTGGATACATATCCAATAGAGGAACTGTAGGATCAAATGGCAGGTCAATTTTTAGATCTGTAAGTGTTCTCCAAACATTTTTCCAAAAGGAACATATTAGTTTGCATTCCCACCAGCAGTGTACAAGTGTTTCCTTTTCTCCACATCCACGCCCACATCTCTGGTTTTGGGATTTTGTGATGTGGGCTAATATTCCTGGAGTTAGATGATATCTCAAAGTGTTTTTGATTTGCATTTCTCTGATGATTAAGGATGATAAGCATTTTTTCATATGTCTGTAGGCCAGGGGTCCTCAAACTACGGCCGGTGGGCCACATGTGGCAGTGTGAAGTGTATTTGTTCCCATTTTGTTTTTTACTTCAAAATAAGATATGTGCAGTGTGCATACGAATTTTGTTTATAGTTTTTTTTTTTTAAACTATAGTCCGGCTCTCCCGACAGTCTGAAGGACAGTGAATTGGCCCCCTGTTTAAAAAGTTTGAGGACACCTGTGTAGGGTATTTGCCTGTCTTCTTCAGAGAAGTTTCTCTCCAAGTCCCTTGCCCACCCTGAAATGGGATCACTTGTTTTTTTCTTGCTAATACATTTGAGTTCTCTGTGGATTCTGGTTATTAAAAGGATTTTTTTTCTTCTGGGTAGATACCTAGTAATGGGATTGTGGGATCAAATGGGAGATATAATTGGAGTTCTTTGGATTCTCCCTTCTTCTTTCCAAAGAGGCTATACTAGTTTCCAGTCCCAACAGTGGTGTAAAAGTGTTCCCCTCTCTCCACATCCACACTAACATCTATAACTTTGGGACTTTGTGTTGTGGGCTATTCTCACTGGGGTTAGGTGATATCTCAAGGTGGTTTTGATTTGCATTTCTCTGATGATTAGGGATGATGAGCATTTTTTCATGTTTCTTAGCCATTCATGTGTCTTCCTCAGAGAAGATTCTGCTCGTATCTCTTGCCCAGTGATAGATGGGGTTATTTGCCCTTTTTTTGTTGATTAATTAGAATTCTCTGTAGATTCTAGTTATCAACACTGTCGCATTCATAATGTGCAAATATGTTTTCCCATTCTGAAGTTTGTTTATTTGCTTTAATTATTGTATCTTTACCTGTGCAGAAGCTTTTTGGTTTAATTAAGTCTCATTTATTTATTTTTGTTGTTGTGATTACCACTGGAGTCTTCTTCATAAAATCTTTCCCCAGGCTGACATCATCAAGAGTTTTTCCCACATTTTTAGGATTTTTATCATTTCTTGTCTTAGATTTAAATCTTTTATTCATCTTGAATCAATTTTTGTAAGTGCTGAAAAGTGTTGGTCCAGTTTTAGTCTTTTACATGTGGCTATTCAGTTCTCTGTATGATCCTCTCAATAGATGCAGAAAAAGCATTTGATAAAATTCAGCATCTTTTTCCGACAAAAACCCTTAAGAAAATAGGCATAGCTGGCACATTTCCTAAATTTATTGAAGCCGTCTAGACAAACCCACAACTAATATCATACTGAGTGGAGAGAAAATAAAAGCTTTTCCGCTTAGAACTAGAAGCAGACAAGGGTGTCCTCTGTCACCACTGCTATACAACATGGTGCTGAAAGTTCTAGCCATCGCAGTCAGGCAGGAGAAGGATGTAAAAGGCATCCAAGTGGGGGCAGAGGAGGTCAGACTCTCACAGTTTGCTGATGCTATGATCTTGTGCTTAGAAAACTCCAGAGACTCAACCACAAGACTCCTGGAAGAGATCATGAAATACAGTAACATCTCAGAGTATGAGTATAAAATCAGTGTCCACAAATCAGTAGCCTTTGTATATGCCAGTAACAGCCAGGTTGAGAAGCAGATCAAGGACATAAACCATTCACATTATCTTCAAAGAAAATGAAATGCCTAGGAATTTACCTGCCAAAAGAAGTGAAGGAATGCTCTGCAAAGAGAATTATGAAACCCTAAGAAAAGAAATAGGAGAAGACATTAACAAATGAAAGAACATACTATGCTCTTGGCTGGGAAGAATCAACATTGTCAAAATGTCTGTTCTACCCAAAGCAATCTACAGATTCAATGCAATCCTCATTAAAATGCCAACATCATACTTTGAAGAACTGGAAAAAATAGTTCTTTGTTTTGTATGGAACCAGAAAAAACTCAGTACAGCCTTGGAAATTCTTAGCTGAAGGCCTCACTCTACCAGACTTTAGGTTGTAAGTCCACAGTGATTGCCTTGTGATTTTAAACATCAGTTTCCTGATTCCTAGTGAGGTTGAAGATATTTTCATGTTTTAATTTTCCATTTCCATATCTTCTTTCGGAAGTATATTTTCATGTCTCTTGCCTGTTTTCTCTTTTTTTGTTTGTTTGTTTTATTTTGCATTGGTTTGATTTTTCCTTGTTAAATTGTTTGAGGGTTTTTTTGTTGTTGTTTTACATTTTGGACATCGTAGACATGAGCCCTTAGTTATTGTCCTAATTTTTTTTTTTACTGCTATAACATAATGCTCTAGACTGGGTAATTTATTTATACAAGGAATTTTTTTCTTAAGATTCTGAGGGCTGGCAAGTCTAATATTGAGGTGCTAGCACATAGCAAGGGCTTTCTTGCTGCTTCAAAATATGGTGGGAGGCATAACATGGCAGACGGGCAAAGAGAAGGTGAGAAAAAGAACAAGAGGGTGCACTAATGTGGGATTAGACCTGCATTAGTCTTTTCATGAATGTGGAGCCCTCATGACTTGCACATCTCTTTTTTTTGCTGTTTTGGCCGGGGGTCGGGCTTGAACCCACCACCCCTGGTATATGGGGCCAGCGTTCTACTCCTTGAGCCACAAGTGCCGCCCGACCTGCACATCTCTTAAAGGTCTCATCTCCACAAAGATCCCAATAAGAATTAAAGTTCAATGTGAGCTTTCTAAGGAAAAACATTCAACTCAGCAATCTGTTTTATATTTTTGCACAAATCTTCCCAGACTCTGTGGCTTGTACTTTCTAAATAAATACTTTCTTTTTCTCTTTTGTATAAGTTTAATAGAGGGATATTTACAGATTATTGGTATCTTTTGATGAACAAGAATTCTTAATTTTAGTGAAGCCCATTAACTAGTCAGTGCTTATGATGTCATATGTAAAAAGTTTTTTCCTTTCTCACGTTTGTGAAGATACTTTTCTGCATTTTCTCTTAGGAGTTTTTGTTGTTTTAGAGGCTTTTTGTTATTATCCTTTTGACTTTTATATTTATGTTTATAATTCACCTAAAATTGATTTTGTGTGAAGTTTTGGGAAATATCAAGTGATGATTATTTTATTTTATTTTTCAAGAGTAATAAAAGTGTTTTTAAAGTAATATCTGCATGACTGTTAAACTATATCACATATTTGCATATTGTATTATCCACTGTATCTATACCCATTCAGTTATTTAATGAGTGGATTATATGAAAAAAATGGATAAGCTGTTGAGATTTTTTAATATTTAAAGATACTGATAGGATACACATTATTTATAGAACCTGTATCAGGAAGGGCTATGAGAAGTTCCAGCCCCTGACACCAGGTTTCCCATTATCATCCATTCTCCTAAGTCAGGTAACTTGTAATGGCTTCTATTTCAGGTTGTCACTCCTGTTTTAGTATTCTGCTTGTATTTCTAGTCTTTGGTTGATTAAAATAGATAAACACTCTGGACTACTCATAAGGTATAAGTACTTTAAGTATTTTCTGTAAGGATATTCTTAAGCTAAGCAAAGTAGATGGATCATCTGATTGGCTATAGCTCGGACTTGTCTTATTCAGCGTAGAGTGATGAGTTGGCTACCTATGACTGGCTGAAACCTGGCCCTTTGTGATACTCTAAATTAGGTTTCATTTTTTTTCCTTACTAAGTTAGGTGGCATTTGTAAATTAGGAACTCAAAGGACAGACATAGCCTCAGGCCAATGGCTTCCCGCTGATTTCCTTCAACAATTTGTTCATAGGGTCTGATGATGAAGGTTGGTGGCTATGAATGAGAGGGATATGGATTTTTTTTCTTTGGCTTTGGTTTTAATGCTTATAATCTTGCAGGCAGAATGGGGACCAAAGACCCCATTCTTGGCAAGGGAAAACACCTCCAGAAAAAGGGAAAAATTACTAAGTAAGCTGAGTGAGTTGGAACAAAGGAAGGTCAACTAGTTTACCTTTAAACTAGCTGTTGCTAAATTTCTTATCTGAGAAGTTTCCTGCTTTTTCTAGAACTCCAGCCTATTGGGGATATAGCTTCGTAACACCCGTTAGGTCGATAAACACTCCAGGGAATATTGGCCACAGAGGAGTTGTATTTGTCTGGGGCAGAGACCAAGGGAACACCTTAATCTCTGAAATGTGGGTAGGGGGCTTTATATCCCTTATCATAGAGGAAGACCTTCTGTGGTGGTGATGAGAAGAAAATTTCTCTTTCCCCTGGATTCTTCAGAGGATATTGAGGCCCGTGGTGTTTTACTCCACAGTAAACTAGCAGAGTTTAACATCTCCATAGGAATCTGTGTGTGTGACCTCAGACAGGAGGCTGCCCCGCCACCTGCTCGGGTTCTGAGTTTCTCAAGACTACACAGACCCTCAAAGGTAATGATTACAGAAACAATAGCAGCTGATGTGCTCACTCAGAGAAACTGCTGGTGTCTTTGTTCTCTTCCTCAGCTTGCCCTCCTCGCTAATGCTAATGAGCAAACAGCCTTCAAATTTAATAAAAAAAAAAGCTGAGTGGAACTGACACTTGGGGCCACCGTCAGAACTCCACAAGTGGTGGTCCCCTGGGTTCCCAT
>CAUYRH010041424.1:0-14674 GCA_963574655.1 Perodicticus potto | reverse complement strand
ATTAGAATGGATGAGAATGGATTATCTGTTGACATATAGTACACAATTTTTTATAAAGATTCAGTCAGGGATTACCCGGAGAATTAGAACATGATACTGTTATGAACAATGAAAACTTTGACAAACCTACACAGCCCTTTGATTTCTACCATCAAGTATACTCTGCTTGTCTATGATTAATAAGGATATTGAAAACTAGATATGAAAATTGATTTGAAACAGTCGTTGTACCAGTTTTTATATGTGATCATGAGTCAACCTCTGTTCAACTTATGGTATATAATCATTGAACATATATTCATCAGTATATTTTATTTGCCTATATCTAATATATAGAGCCTAAACCATTCTTTTCATTTGTCAACTGAATCAGTTTAGAAATAAGAGTTTTCACAACAGTTTTGAATTAAATGACATTTGAGGAACGTTGACCAAGTGTAATTCTTTCAATTATACTTCCTTTTTTACACTGAAGAAGTAAGTCTTTGTGTTACCTGGTGCCCATTTCAGGAAATTCAAAGATAAATTTTAGGCATAAAATGCATCTTAACAGTTTTTTATTATTCTGAATTTGTGACCTAACTCAGGAAGAGTTTTAAATCATGCAATAATCATTGACCTAAGTCATGGTCTCCAAAGGTAGGACATAGTTCCAAGCAATATTTGAAAATATAGCAGTAGGAGCAATAATTGTTAGGACCTTTAATTGTTTTAAATAATGAACTTTGCTAAGAATTATTTAAAATATGTCTAATGCCTAAGAACCTGTGTGTAAGAGCCAGCACCATCTTTTTTTGAACTTTTGTATTCTTTCCCTAGTTGGAAATAGTAAGGTCATTAAAAATAACAAAGATAACCACACCAAAGAAATTTAGGCTGTTTAGTAAAGCACTGGGACTACATGGTTTATTACCTTGCACAATCATGTAAGATTTTATTCTGTACTCCAGCATTCTCACAGACTTTTTCCCCTTCATAACCATTATACCTCAGCATTCAATGACATTTGTTTATGGTCTTCTCCCAAATCATCTCATAATTAAGATAATTAAATCTTAAATTTAATATATTAGCCTTTATGTAATTCACAGTTTTTACTACGTAACTTAGTACAGTGATATTTCAGCTGTTTTGTTTTGTTTTCTTGATGCAAGCTTCTTGATCTAGCTAACTATTCCCAAATGATTTCCTTCATTGCAGCTGAAAATGCAATAGAATAAACTCCAACACAGAGCTAAACTCCAAACCACGTCTGTCAACAGTGTAATCAAGATTTTACACAGCATAGTTTTAGAAATCTAGAACTTCCAGCTTCCAAAACTCTGTTGAGGAGACCAAAGTTATCCTGATTCTCAATCTTTTCTAAGTTACTGACTACCCATCCCTACTAGAAACTTGTAAAGTGTACTGTTTGTCGCCATGTTGCTGAAATATCTAAATGCTATATCTTAAAGTGGGTCTGTTTTCAACCATTTATAATGAGAACTCAGTGGACCCTTCCAGTTTTCAAATCATGTCCTTCAGTTTGAGAAGTTGCTTTGAATTACTTTATAAATTTCCTTTCCCTCTTTCTTCTGTTCCATCTTTCTGGAACTCCTAGATTGTGTTTTGGATCTCATGGAACACCCCCCTGCCCCCTGATTTTCCTATTTCTTCTTTCACAGTTCTCTGACTTTGTCTTAACTATTCTATGTTCCTAGAATATTTCCTCCATTTTATCTTCCAGCCAGTCAATTGTACTTTCAGAAGTATCTTATAGTCTCAATTCTTTGCCTTTGGAGGATTTTGCTTCGTAAGTCTAATAGGTTGTTGGCTTTCTTTGTTGTCAGTGTCTGATTCTGTTTCCTTGAATCCTCTTAATCAGTTATTTTTGTCTATGTGCTTTCTGGTTTCCAAATTTTATGCTGTGTTCTGTCTCAGTTTTCATCATGTCTTAAGAATTTCCTTTACTATGGTTTTAGCAGGGTCTTACAAGGCAGTGAAGTTCGATATGTGTGTTTAGTACTCTGTTTTACCTAAACACTGCTAGAGGGATTGTTGTTGTTGTTGTTTTTCTTTTGGCAACAGACTCACTTTGTCACCCTTGGTAGAGTGCGGTGGCATCACAGCTCACAGCAACCTTAACTCTTGGGCTTAAGTGATTCTCTTGCCTCAGCTTCCCGAGTAGCTGGGACTTCAGGCACCCACCACAACACCTGGCTGGTTTTAGAGGCGAGATCTTTTCTGGCTCAGGCTGGTCTCCAACCTGTGAACTCACGCAATCCACCCACCTCAGCCTCCCAGATTGCTAGGATTATAGGCATGAGCCACTATGCCCTACAGTGTTTGTTTTTAAGAGACAAGCTCTCTCTTTGTCATGTAGGCTATAGTGCAGTGGTCTGGTCATATCTCAGTGTTGCCTCAAACTCCTGGACTCAAGTGATTCTCCCATTTCAGCCTCTGTAGTAACTGGGACTATAGGCATATGCCACTATACCCAGCTAATTTTTTAAGTTTTTTAAATTGTAGAGACAGGGTCTTGCTATGTTGCCCAAGCCGGTCTCGATCCTCCGACTTTAGTCTACAAAGTTCTGGAATTATGCAACCATGTTCAGTTCTCAGTTTTTTAGCCACTCCATTGCAGCCGTTTTGTATTTTCATTTTAGTTTTTCCCATCTGATAAAGGAAGTGTTTATCATGGTTCCGTCCTCCTCCTCTTGGTCTTCTTCAAACACACTTTCCTCAGCTTTATTTTTTTAATGTAATATTTTCTTCTCATACCCCTCAAAATACATACACTCTACACTCCTTTTGGACATAGGTGACATAAAATACCTCTTCCCATCTTAACCTCTGCTTATTTCTCAGATCTCATCTGGCCTGGGGGACTGTCACTGTGATATGAGTTAATGATATTAAACTACTTGCTGCTACTCTTTGCTATTTTCTGAGAATGTCAGACCCTTACCAGCTTCTGTAGTTTTATAATATGCTTTTTTACTCTCTGGGGTCTCAAGTAACTACTAATTTCTCTTCTCAATGCTTCCATCTCTTCTGAAGCTTTCTTTCGTCTACTTTCAAACCTTGAAGGTATAGTTGATTGTCTTCTTTGCTTATAGTACTTAGAATGCTATAAAGGTTGAGAATCCCTAATCCAAATCTCTGAAATACAGACTACTCCAAAATGTGAAACTTTTTGAGTGCCCGCATGATGCCCGACCTCATATGATGAGTTGCAGTCAAAATTTCATACCCGACCTCATGTGATGAGTTGCAGTCAAAACTTAGGCATTTAATACAGTATATTCAGTGACCCTCCCCCCATCCCCCAACAACAGAAAACAGGCATTCTGGTGATGTTACTGTGCTACTTAGTTACCTGAACACATTATTTTTTCACAGTTTTTTTTCTATCTATTACATCATAACTGTGTACATTAACGCATTTATGGGGTGCATGTGCTGAATTGATAAACAATGTGGAATGCTTGTATCAAACGATTAACGTAACCATTACCTCGCTTGCTTATTTGTTGTGATAAGACATTTATACTCTATTCTTAATAATTTTGAAATGTACCATTGTAGTATGCACGTTAGGTGAGGTCCTACCAAATACCCTCCCCTCTCCCAACCTTCCCTCTCCCTCTTCTTTCCTCTTTGTTTCTGGACTATAATTAGTTCTATCATTTGTATGAATGTGTAGGTGATTATATGTTGGTTTCATAGTAGTATTGAGTACATTGGGTACTTTTTCTTCCATTCTTGAGATAACTTTACTAAGAAGAATATATTCTAGCTCCATTCAGGTAAACATAAAAGATGTAAAGTCTCCATCTTTTTATGGCTGCATAGTATTCCATGGTATGCATATACCACAATTTGTTAATCCATTCATGAGTCAATGGACACTTGGATTGCTTCCATGTCTTGGCAATTATGAATTGGGCTACAGTAAACATTCTGGTGCAAATGTCTTTGTTGTAAAATGGCTTTTGATCATCTGGGTATATTCCTAGTAGAGGAATTGCACAGTTTTAATAGTGTCTTGTGTATTTTGCTCTTAAGTACACACATGTGAATAAATGTAAGAAAATGATGACTTACTAGTAGCATAAATTAGAGTCAGGAATCATAGTGAGGTGAGGCCAAACAACCACAGATTGCCCACATGAATGGCTCAGATAGTGACATATCTGCTTTCGATGGTTCAGTGTACATAACTATTTTCATGCACAATATTATAAGGTATATGTGAATCATAAATGAATTGAATGTTTATACTTGGATCCCATCCCCAAAACATCTCATTTTATATGTGCAGATATTCCCAAATCCCCCCAAAGTCAGAAATCTGAAACACTTTAGCCCCATGCATTTCGGATAAGGAATGCTTAACTTGTAATTATTCAGTTACATGATCTGACTACTTCCATTGGATCATTACTAACATTAGGGAATAAATCTTTATCTACTTTGCTTTTTTAACTTAAAAGTATATGGATGTACTTTTAGATTAATGTATAAATGACATAGCACTATTGTATTATGATGTGATTACCTTAGGTGATTTTCAAGAGGAGCTTACCTTTTTTATAATCAAATTTTTTATTTGATATTATTTCTATTTCACGTTTCCTTCCAGTAATTTACTTTTATAATGTAAAAAACATGCATGTAATTACTTAGAATGAGGGAGAGGACTTACTGAAAATTATAATTTTTTTAGTTCATTGAGGAGAAATTGTCATACAGCAACTTGGCCACCTTTTTATTTATTTATTTTTAATTGTTGGGGATTCATTGAGGGCACAAAGAACCAGGTGTTAAGGAGATGAATGGTTTAAACTGTTTCCTTGCCCAATACTCTCTTTCTCCTTGGAGAACCCAAACAAAGGATAATATGCTGAAACAGACATAACAGAATGTATCCTGTTCCTGGCTTAATCATCTGGTTAAATCAATAACCATAGACATGAAAGTGTCTAATAGACTTATTCAGACCCCATTTTTATTTTATTTTTACATTCGTAAGGTATTCTTTCTTTCAGAAATCATCCAGACTTAGTGAGAATTATGCATTCTTAATGTATTTATTATATAATAAGTATACACAGTGCTTTACTAGAAAGTATGTTACAAAGCTGATTACCGTAAAACAAATTTTTTGCAGAGAAATAATGTTACTGGGATTTGTTTTCTTGATTGTGGATTTGGTATAAAGTATGTTGTAAAACCAAAAATAAAGCACTGTAAGTTTTAATAATTTAAAATAGTGAAATATTAAATGGACTTAATTGATACTATAAGAGGGTATGAAGTTTCTTAATCAAATCTCCACTGTACTCAGATCTCTAACCCTATCACCTCTGCCCTTTGATTTAGTATATACCATATTTTTCCATGTACACGTATATAACGTACACCCACATTTTTGCCCAAACTTTCAGGGGAAAAAGTCTTCCATTTTAATTGAAACTTTTATTTGTACATATTTAGCTACAGTACTTTTTTTTTTTGTAAATAATGATATTTACACATCATAGAAGGCAAAACAGTTTTTCATCACAGTCAACATCAGAAGTATCATCTTCTTCAATTTCTACATGACCAGTGTCTTCTGAAGAGTCACTTTCTTTGTCAGGTAAATTTCATCATCTGCAGTTCCATCCGTAGCATTGCTTATGCCACATTAAAAAAAAAATGAGTTCATAACCACTTGCTTCTTGACACCATTCCATAATCTTAGGATCCAATCACAAACCTCTGTGATGGATACTTTCTTGATTCTACCTTTAGGTATTAAATCTTTACCATCTGATTGTATTCACAACATCTACTCTTTCTTCCTTAGGGCTTTAAAGTGCTCATTTACTGACACATCAAGAGGTTGCATTTGGCTGGTTTGCCCACCAGGTATCACAATAAGTCGAGTTTCCAAGTCCACTGCAGTTGTTTTTGCACTTTGTGTAACATGGGCTTTGAAGTGATTACAAAATAAGCAAAGCTGTTTTCTGTTTTTTTTTTTTTGAATATGGAACGCTTCACCAATTTGCGTGTCATCCTTGTGCAGGGGCTATGCTAATCTTCTCTGTATCATTCCAATTTTAGTATATGTGCTGCCAAAGCGAGCACGCAAAGCTGTTTTTTTAAGTAAAATCCTCTAGGCCTTTATGACCTGACTTTGTTAAACCAGATTTTCATGCCTTCTTTATTAGTCTGTCCTTTTTCATGCACGTGGACAATAACTCCCCTTGGAATTTTTTCTTTCGAAACTGTTTTTTCTTTTTTTTTTTTTTTTCTCTTTTTGAGACGGTCTCATTCTGTTGCCCTTGATAGAGTGCCATGGCGTCATAGCTCACAGCAACCTCAAACTCCTGGGCTCAAGAGATCTCTTACTTCAGCCTCCTGAGTAGCTGGGACTATGGGCACCCTGCCACAACACCCAGCTAGTTTTTCTACTTTTACTGGAGACAGGGTCTTGCTGTTGCTCAGGCTGGTCTTGAACTCCTGAGCTCAGGCGATTCACCTGCCTCAGAGTGCTAGGATTACAGGTGTGAAAAAAACTTGAAATGTTTTTTCTTTAAAGATGTTCATAGATAGTAGCTTTGTCCCATCTGCAACAGGCTGGAACAACAGTGAAATGTGTTTTCTCATGTCCACTAGTTTTAACAGCCGCAGCCTTTGTTCCTTTAACATCCACAGTTCTGTTGGCTCAAATGTAAGTGGGACCTCATCCCTATTGGGAGAGGTCAAAGTTGTCTTTCAGAGATTGATAACATGAAAATGAAATTTCAAAACATGATTCACATAGGCTACTCAGACTTTGGGGGCAAGTTTTCTTCATGTCCTCATGCTCAAAACTTCTTTCTTCATAAAGTTAAAGCAGCAGTTTAGGGGTCCCTGAGAAATCATCAATGTTTTTTTCTCATACAATTCTTTTTCCCTGTTCTTGTATCATCTTGGTCAAAATGGAGATCCCAGTTTGATATTACTCCAGAATCCAGGTCTTCACCTCCGGCCACTTTGGAGGTTTCCCTCACATTGCCTTCTTCTGTTTTGCCAGCTAAAGCAGCTTTTCTTCCTGTTGCCTCCACAATCAGATGACAGTGTCTGTGGAAGGTGGTCCAGAGTATCCCTCTGCAGCTCTGTTGCTGTGCTCTTTAGCATCTGATATTTAAATAACTGTTAGTTTAAAGTTTATAGGGTACAAAAACCATTTCAGCATTTTCCGAGGAATTTTCTAATAATGTTTTTTTAAACTATCATCTAGATTGCTAGCTTTCCCTAAAGCATACAAAGAGAAAATAACATTGCTCTTTGTTGGCAAAAAATGCTTTCATTGCAAGTCTGTTGTAAGTTCAGCAAAGCTGATTACTGTATTCTGCTGTATACGGATATCACTGTTACTTTCCAAAGTTACACATTTCACATATAAGCATAAATAAAAGAATTAAAACATTTATATAGTTATGGAATCATATATAATGTGCATCCTTATTTTTCCCTCAAAAATTTGAGCAAAAAAGTGTGCACATGGCAAAATACTATAACCTTATCTCCAATTTTCAAAAAAAATGAAAGTAATTGAAATGGGAACTCTCTCCAGCTTTTTACCTCAGAGCCAACCTCTTTTCACCTGTCTCCGTCCTTTTCCTGTGTCCTCTTTCTTCCTATTAAAATGGAACAGGTATTTGTTTTTCTAGCCGTGAATCTAATTAATTTCTCTTCAGTGTCTCAGGGTCTTTGCTGTCTTAACTTTTCTCCCTCTCTCCTGCGTCAGCAGCTCCTTTTCTCTAGACTCTTTTTGTCAGAGCTTAACATGCTCAAGTCTCTTGCATCATAAAAAATTATTTATTCTTTAACCTTGTGTGTTATGTTAGCTACTACCTTGTTTTCTTTCCTTCAGAGAATTGCCTACACATATTGTCTCATTTTACTTATTTCCATTCATGGACTCTGCCACTACATCACTCCAACTGTTTTTCCCTACTGCGCTATCCACTGATGACTGTGTCATTGTTAAATTCAGTAGATAATTCTCAGTCCTTACCTTACTAGACTTCTTTGCAGGTTTTGAATTCTGCCCATTTTGAAAATCTTTTTCTTGATAGTCTTTTTGGTCATACTGCATCTACTTTCATGACTTCAATTACTGTATTTATATCATTTGCAATAAATCTGTGTCTTCAGCCCTCTTTTGAGAGCTTTAAGGTTTATTCAGCTTGCCATTAGCATTCCCACTTTGATGTCTCACAGGTCCCCAAAACTCAACATACACAGGATTGAACTGTCTTTTCCCAAATCTCTTCCTCTTACCTTTTTTACAGTGAATAATGCCATCATTCACCTGTTGGCCAAGGCAGAAATCATTATCTTTGACTGTTTCTTCCTTACCTCCAATAGTCACCAAGTGCTATGTTGGCTCTGTTGCCTGTCTCTCTCTACTCTGTCTACTGCCTATAGTAACCATTACCCTTCTGTAGCCACCATCATCTCTTACTGAATAATTTTAATTAATGCTAATTACTTTTAAGTATTCTGCCTTCTGTCTGTATTTACTTCCCCTAAAAATTAAGACAACTAAATATATGTTTCCCAAATAACATATAATTGATACTCTCTTGTTTAAAAAAAACCTTTAAAGAAGCCCTTCTTGGCTTGGCCCCTGTGGCTCAAGCAGCTAAGGCACAGCCACATACACCTGAGCTGGCGGGTTCGAATCCAGCCCAGGCCCACCAAACAACAATGACAGCTACAACCAAAAAATAGCCAGGCGTTGTGGTGGGCACCTATAGTCCCAACTACTTGGGAGGTAGAGGCAGGACAATCGCTTGAGCTCAGGAGTTTGAGGTTGCTGTGAGCTATGATGCCATGGCACTCTACCCAGGGCGATAGCTTGAGGCTGTGTCTCAAAAAAAAAAAAAAAAGAAGCCCTTCTTTT
This sequence comes from Perodicticus potto, assembly GCA_963574655.1. Classification (NCBI taxonomy): domain Eukaryota; kingdom Metazoa; phylum Chordata; class Mammalia; order Primates; family Lorisidae; genus Perodicticus; species Perodicticus potto. The sequence goes on along the minus strand of CAUYRH010041424.1, from coordinate 5,751 downwards.
TGGAGTAAGAAGACTTTCTTCTTCTTCTTCTTTTTTTTTTTTTTTTGCAGTTTTTGGCTGGGGCCGGGTTTGAACTCACCACCTCTGTTATATTGGGCTGGTGCCCTACTCCTTGAGCCACAGGTGCTGCCCAGAAGACATTCATATTCTAGTTTCTAATTTTATCCCCAGTCTTGATTCCAAGTATATACAGTATCTGTTCTCCCTAAAATGCTTTATTTTCTCATACCTCACACACCTTCATGTGGTCTTCTTCCTCTTAACTGATATACACACACACATACACACAGATAGCAGTTTTAATGTGTGATCTGGGAATGCCTGTGTGTCTCTGAGATCCTTTCAGAGAGTTTGCAACATCAACACTTTTCATAATAAAGCTGTGACATTATTTGCTTTTTCCATTCTTATTTTAATGAGTATATACTAGATTTATTTCAGAGGTGATATAATGTCTGATGACACCACTGCTGTGGTGGCTAGATATGTGCTTTTGTATTCCTTAGTTTAAAAATTCCCTTAAAAAAATCCTTTCTCTCTCTCTTTTTTTGCTAAACTTAGTGAGATCCCATTTTTAAATTTTCATGGTAAATATCAGTAGCTATAACAAGCAAGAGCTCTTCAGGGGTCAGTAATTTCCAAAAGAGCAAAGAGATTCTGAATCGAAAAGATTTGAGAATAGCTGTTCAGGCTTCTGTTAGATGGCATTTTCTCTGAGAAGTCTTTGGTTGGGTACTTCATCATAGTAACCTTTTGGATACCCTTCTCTGTGGTTCGTACTTTCCCTGTTACAGCACTTACTATATTGTATTATGGTGAGTTACTTGTTTATCTGTCTAGGCCAGTAGATATAGAAAACTACATAAAAGAAGGAATCTTTTTTTTGGACTTGGACACTCAATTGAACTGCTTTGGGAGATCTTGGGCCATTGTGCTGATGACTTTGGGTGTTGTCTGGGGCCTCAGACTAAGCTGCAGACCGGAAAGGAGCTAATATTATTCAGCTGTGGGTTGTCCCTGCATCTTGCAGCACCGGGATTGGCTGGGAGACCTGGGGCAAGTAATCTAGTGACTGAGCTGCCCAAAGGCGGGGATTGAGACGCTGGGCAAGTGTGGAGATCCAAGTGTTTGGCAGATCAACAGCCTTGACTCTCAGGGGCATAGAGAGAGACTGGATTTCACACACTGGATAAGCAGGCAGCCATGCCAGGAAAGATCCCAGGGATAAGTGCTTTCCTTGGAAAGCTTCTGCTTGGCCGAAGTTCATGGTTTGGAGTGTCTTTTGAGTGGGCTGAGGAGACATTTGAGGTTCCAGGCCTGCGGGGTCTGAGAAATCAGCAGAGACCTCTGGTCTCCATCTTGTACAGCTGTACCAACATTGTGATTAACGTCTCATACCTTAGAAGATCACCTGTTGCCCGCTCAATCTTTAGCTAGATATATATACTGTTTGGTTTCTTGATTTGGGAGGGGTTGTTTTGTTTTTTATTGTTTGTTTTTTTTTTCTTAATTTCTACATTTTTCCTTGACATTTTTTTCTTTTTCTTTTTTTTTTTCACCATTCTATTTTAAATACAATCTTCCATTTTTGCCATCTTTAACAATTAGAATTTCATTTTTGCTAGTGTTTTGGCCCTTATTATTTGTTTTTTCCAATTTTGTCCCATAAGGGTTTTTGCTTATTTGTTTCAGTTTGATTTATATTATTTTTGTTTTTCTTCTCTACCTGGTGGAGGTGGGGTACTGTGTCTGAGCTGGCTGGCAAAGAGCTGTTGACCTTAAGGGAATCACCCAACCCAGCACCCCCAGAGGTCGGGGGTCTTTAAGGTTGGGTCATAGTATCCTTCTGTACTCCTATATTTCTCCCGTTTCTTTCTTTTAGTGCCTTTCTTTTTGTCAATATTTCCTTTTACTCACCCCCTCTTATTTCTTTCTCTCTCTCTTTTTTTTGTTTTCTTTTTTAAATCGTTTTTCCCTTCTTGCTCTTCAATCTTTTCATCCTTCTGGTCTCCTACCAAAAGGACTTATTAACACTTTAGGCCAACGGTACAGTAACTTAAAGAGCAAGAACAAGTGAAAGGAAAATTAGGGTAAGGAAACAGATACAAGAAAGCACTCATGAAGAATCAGCAGGAAAATCCTGGCAACATGACATACCAGTCCAGAGTAACCCCTTCTAGGGATCGTGAGATAACTACTGTGGAGGATTCCTCCTATAAGAAGGGGAATTTAAAATACAGATGATGAAAACAATGAAGGAAATTGCTGAGAAAGTGGAAAACAATCAAAAAACAATGAAAGAAATTGCTGAGAAAGTGAATAATAACCAAAAGGAAATTCAAAAACAGAATCTAATAAGGGATGAAAAATATGAAGAATATAGGAAGTATATAGCAGAGCTGAAGGAAGTGAAGCAGTCAATTAGGGAACTTAAGGATACAATAGAAAGTATCAACAACAGAGTAGATCATGCAGAAGAATCTCAGAGGTAGAGAATAAAACTCTTGAGATAACTCAGATAGTTAAAGAGGCCAAAAAGAAGAGAGAGAAAGCAGAACGTTCACTGATGGAATTATGGGACTCTGTGAAGCGTTCAAACATACATGTTATAGGTATCCCAGAAGGGGAAGAAGAATGCCCCAAAGAAATGGAAGCCATTCTAGTGAATATTATAAATGAAAATTTCCCAAATATCACCAAAGATTCTGACATACTCCTTTCAGAGGGATATCGGTCCCCTGGTTGCCTCAAATCAAATAGAGCTTCTCCAAGGCATATTGTGATCAATTTATCTAAAGTAAAGACAAAAGAAAAGATTTTGCAAGCTGCCAAGAGTAAGCACCAACTGACCTACAGAGGCAAACCTATCAGGGTGACCACAGACTTCTCTAATGAAACTTTTCAAACCAGAAAACGATGATCATCTATCTCTAACCTACTTAAACAGAACAATATCCAGCCCAGAGTTCTATATCCCGCTATGTTAAGCTTTAAAATTGATGGAGAAATCAAATCTTTTATTGATACGCAAACATTGAGGAAATTTGCCACAACAAGACCAGCTTTACATGAAATATTTTAACCTGTCCTACACACTGACCATCACAAGGGACCTTCAGCAAAGTAAACACCCAGAAATTAAAGGACAGAACCTAGTTTCCACAGTGATGCAAAAGACAAAACTGAGCAACAGACTTTCAGCAACTGTGCTTGATAGATGTATATAGAACACTCCATCCCAAAGATATAGAATATACATTTTTGGGCGGCGCCTGTGGCTCAAAGGAGTAGGACACCAGCTCCATATGCCGGAGGTGGCAGGTTCAAACCCAGCCCCGGCCAAAAACTGCAAAAAAAAAAAAAAAAAAAAAAAAAGAATATACATTTTTCTCATCGTCCCATGGAACATTCTCCAAAATTGATCATATCCTAGGACACAAAACAAACCTCAGCAGGATCAAAAGAATTGAAATTCTACCTTGCATCTTTTCAGACCACAAGGCACTAAAAGTGGAACTCAGCTTCAACAAAAAAGCTCAACCTGATACAAAGGCATAGAAGTTAAACAACCTTATGCTGAATGACAGTTGGGTGCAGGAAGAAATAAAAAAGGAAATTATTAACTTCCTTGAGTATAACAACAATGAAGACACAAACTACCAAAACCTATGGGATACAGCAAAAGCAGTCCTGAGAGGAAAATGTATCACTTTAGAAGCCTACATTCGAAAAACAAAAAGAGAGCCTGTCAACAAACTCACAGGCCATCTTATGGAATTGGAAAAAGAAGAACAATCTAAGCCTAAATCCAGGCTTAGAAGAAAAGAAATATCCAAAATTAAGTCAGAGTTCAAAGAAATTGAAAACAAAAGAATCATTCAGAAAATTAATGAAACAAGAAGTTGCTTTTTTGAAAAAATAAATAAAATAGATAAGCCTTTGGCCAGACTAACTAGAAATAAAAAGGTAGAATCTTTAGTAACCTCAATCAGAAATGATGAAGGGGAAATAAGAACTGATGCCACAGAGTACAAGAGATTATCTCTGAATACTACCAGAAACTGTATTTCCAGAAATTTCATAATGTGAAGGAAATGGATCAATATTTGGAATCACACTCTCTCCCTAGACTTAGCCCAGATGAAATAGATCTCCTGAACAGACCAGTTTCAAGCAATGAGATTAAAAAAAAAAAAAAAAAAAAAAACAATAAAAAATCTCCCAACAAAAAAATGCCCTGGTGCAGATGGCTTCACACTAGAATTTTATCAAACCTTCAAAGAAGAGCTTATTCCTATACTGCAGAAATTATTGCAAAAAATTGAGGAGGAAGGAATCTTCCCCAACACATTCTGTGAAGCAAATATCACCCTGATACCAAAACCTGGAAAAGACCCAATTAAAAAGGAGAATTTCAGACCAATTAGGCCTATGAATATAGATGTGAAAATTCTCCACAAAATCTTAGCTAATAGATTACAGCTTATCAAAAAAGTCTACGTCATGATCCAAGTAGGTTTCATCCCAGGGATGCAAGTCTGGTTTAATATTAACAAGTCCATAAACGTATGTTATTCACCATATCAATAGAAGCAAAACCAAAGACTATGTAATAATCTCAGTAAATGTAGAAAAAGCATTTGATAAAATCCAGCATCCTTTTAGGACACTGAGGAGTATAGGCATTGGTGGCTCATTTCTTAATCTGATCAAAGCTATCTATGACAAACCCACAGCTAATATTTTACTGAGTGGAGTAAAACTGAAAGCTTTTCCTCATAAAACTAGAACCAGACAAGGTTGTCCTCTATTACTATTCAACATAGTGCTGGAAGTTCTAACCAATACAATTAGGCAAGACAAGGAAATAAAGGGCATCCAAATGGGTGCAGAGGAGGTCAAAACCAGCAAAAATCCCTTTTTGCTGATGATATGATCTTATATTTAGAGAACCCCAAAGACTCAACCACAAGACTCTTGGAAGTCATGAAAAAATACAGTAATGTCTCAGGATATAAAATCAATGTCCACAAGTCAGTTGGCTTTGTATATGCCAACAACAGCCAAAGAGGTTAATTAAGGACACAACTCCCTTCACCATAGCCCCAAAGAAAATGAAATAACTTAGGAATATACCTAACAAAAGAGGTGAAGGACCTCTATAAAGCAAATTATGAAACCCTAAGAAAGGAAATAGCAGAGGACTTTAACAAATGGAAGAACATACCATGCTCAAGGCTGGGAAGAAGCAACTTGTTGAAATGTCTATACTTCCCAGAGCAATTTACCGATTCAATGCCATCACTATTAAAAAACCAACATCCTACTTTCATGACTTGAACAAAATGATTCTATGTTTTGTATGGAACCAGAAAAAACCCCATATAGCTAAGGAAGTTCTTAGTAATAAAAACAAAGCCAGGGATATCACTATACCAGATTTTAAGGCTGTACTACAAGGCCATAGTGGTCAAGACAGCATGTTATTGGCACAAAAATAGAGACATAGATACTTGGAATCGTATAGAAAGCCTGGAAATGAAACCAACAACTTACAGCCACCTAATCTTCGATAAACCAAACAAGAGCATCCACTGAGGGAAAGACCCCCTATTCAATAAATGGTGCTGGGACAATTGGATATCCAGTTGTAAAAGACTGAAACTGCATCGTCGCCCTTCTCCATTCACAAAAGTTCATTCAAGATGGATGAAGTACTTAAATTTAAGGCATAAAAGAATAAAAATCCTT
>CAUYRH010041421.1:0-110356 GCA_963574655.1 Perodicticus potto | reverse complement strand
AGTATCAATGTCTTTATATAGTGATTAAGAAAATGCTATGAAGGCTATCTCTCACAGTACGATCAAAATGTTTCTGATTGTATATGAAGCACATTCTGCCCTATGATTGCACCAATGTACACAATTATGATTGAATAAAATTATTAAAAGAAAAAAAAAACAGAAGCCCTATCTTTAGGCCAGTAGCATTGTTCTTACGTGACTGGCACATGTTGAATGGACATGCTGCCTAATGGTGACGCACTTATTTTCCTAATGTCAGCATTAACATAACAAATAACAATGAAAAGTATTATGAGAGTAAACAAGGGGACACTTCAACTCTATTGAGATTTTTAAAAAATAATTTATGGTCCTTATTCTTAAAATTATTTTTCATTACTTAAGGGTTGTAGAAATTCAAGAAATATTAATTTCTTTTCTCCTTTACAGTATGTGGGTGAAATCCTATCGGGCTACCACACATTATCTAATATTTCACACCTTTACCAGTCTGATCATTCTTAACCTGCCTATTATATGACTTACCTATTCCTTTTGTTCTTGAAATAGCTAAGTAGTTAAGGAAATCTAACTACTACGTTTCTAGGAGTAGCTTTACAAGTAGGAAGTTGTATAAAAATAAACTTTATTTTATTAACTATTGACTGCAATAGTCATTGTGCTAACTGCAAAACACACACACACACACACACACAAAACAAAAAAAAAAACAAACCATTAAGTAATTTAGGAGAATATAAATTCTTTGAGCAAAAATATGACCTGCACAGACTTATGGCCCCCAATACTTAGAATCACTCTTAGGTATTATACCTGAAAACTAGAAAAAAACAAAACAAAACCCCAAACTTTTGTGTTTGGACAAAAAAAAATTGTATTTACATTACCATTGATTAAATCTAATCAAGTCTTATGTGCTAAAGGAAAGGATGAACTACCCTATATATTTGGCAGGAGGGATTTCTGTAATGCTGGTGTCAAACACATCTTTGTGTGTACACAATGTGTATAAAGTGTAAGAAGAGTGTGTCTTTAGGATTTATGAAAATATTTTTGGTCAGATAAGAGCAAATAATCAAAAGGACGAGTAAAAGGGAATAAAAGCAGCCACGGGAGAAAAAGTGGGTGAAGCTAAGACAGAATGACAAGTCAGCAAAGTACCAGTGGCAGGGGAGTGAGGTCATATACACAAAAAACATATCACTTTTATTCAGGATAATAAAACAATGATTAGAATAATAAAATTATTTTATTGCTACCATCAGGAAATATAATTGGCACACACCATTTCTAAATAATAGTATATTTTTTAAATCACCAAAAATAATAGAAACAGTGATCATTCTGCTTTCATCTTTATTTCCCTCAACATTGCCAAAGGTTTTTCTCATGCTACAATTATACAGGGTAGAAGCCAAAACAGGCCCAGACATGGGGATATCTGAGATCATTGCTTTTTGCCCTCACACAGAAATTAACAGGGATGTTCCTCCTGTACACGGGTTGAGGTGTTGAAGAGAAAATAACACCTATGCCTATTTTCTGAAGAGGAAATAATATCTATGAACATTACAATGAAATGGGGGTACTGCCTGGGAGTTTCTCTACTTTGACGTTAAAGGTTCCTTCAGGAAGATCATCTCTTACTTCTGTTGATACAGACTGGCTTCTGTTGCCGCTCTACATTTCAAAATCTTTTCTACAGTTTGGTTTATCGATAGGTTAGAGAATTTGAAAGAAAATACTTACTGAAGACTAAGTTTACATACTGCAAATTTTGGGAAAACTCACAAGCAGAATTTGACTTTAAACTGGCCGTATTGAAATGAGAAAGGGTAAAAAGGTTAAAAGAATGGCAGGGAACTATGAGAACAGGTGAAAGGGGAAGAGCTGACCACGAAAACATTAGTTTAAAATACAACAAATATGTTCTGTACAACTAGATACATTTAGAATGTCATGAGAAGAATGGCACAAAGAACATATTTATGAAAATGATAATGCCGCAACACAAAATGAAAAATTTGCATAAGTAGATGAAAGTATTAGGAAGAGATATATGCATATTTATGTACATTTCGGAACTATAACAAGCAATGAATTTGAGATGGTTTAAAAGGAAACATGAATAAATAATGTATAACCTGATTTATACTAGGGGAACAAATAAACAGGAATGCATTAAATTGAGATTCAAAGACCATATCAACTCAAGTCACATTATTTAGCAGAACTTTCAGGCATGTTGACAGTCTATTCTGTTTTTCAAATACCTTATACCTAAAGTTATGTAGGATTCGTTTTTCTCTTTCTATTTGGGAATTCTTGTATAAAAAGATGTAAAAAATAACTACTGCATGTCTGTTTACATAGGGTATTAGAAAACGAATATTTTATCAAAACTTCCTTACCACATAAGTTGAAAACTTATATGTAGAGGATGCCAAGAGCCACATGACCTCTGAGCAAGATGATTTGCAGCTGGGGGGCGGCCCTCGGCCAATTCGTCCCCTGGTGCTCCTTGCTGAGAGAGAACCCGAGCCCATGGCGAGCCTTGGGCACGCAGTCATTGTCTAACACTCCCCCCACCTGTCTTGTGCTGTCTCAATAAAAGGCTACTGTGGAGGTTGCTCGGGGCTACCCTGCGGTCAAGGTTAGCCTGCCTCCTACAAGCTTCCTCCTCCGCATCTCGCCTGGTTCCTTTCTGCTGCAATCGAGACCAGGGCCATAGAGGATCCGACACTTATATACATTACATTACTCTGATATGACCCCTTACAATTAAAGTGCAAAAAATAATTTCAAGGTATATATTATTGTCATCAGCAATATAAATATAGATAAGTAGTATATTCATAATTACATAGCAAGAGAAAGGCAAGAGGGCAACTCAAAAGTCGATCTTATATTAAATAATTTTCTGTTCAACTCCCCATTCAAAAAACAATTCATTCAGTACCTATACGAAATATTGTCACAGGCATGGGGTTTAAAATGATTTTAAAAATGAAAATGATGATTTGACACGGGTAGCGTACATGAACTGGAGACAAATTAGCTTCTCTGTCTCTTTACGTGTCTACCTTTCTCTCATATTTTCCTTAAGATTCGCAGTCTCGATTTTCACTTCTTAAATTATGTGACTACTATTTGTTTTGTCATAAAAAGTTAAAGATGTATTTACCTGCCAACACTGAAGTTTTATGCAGAAAGACTACACTAAGCCCAGAATGAGTGATTTATTTTCTCCATTTCAATATTTTATTAATTAGAACTTCATTTTACTTGTAACAATGAAGACATAATTATGATTTGACTATAAAAATGATTTTGTACTTCACATTATACTAAAAAAAGAAATTCACAGATTTTTTTTAAATTGCTGAAATGTAAGCAACTGGCTTGTATATTGATATGTGCATTAAAGTAATTTTCTAGATCAGTGAATTCATGTTAGAAATACTTGCCTGCTCTAAAATTATATTTCTTTTTTCGCTCTAAAAATCCTTTAATAAAATTCTTTTACTTTTTAAATGACAGAATTATTTTAAAGGTAATTTACTACCTAATAACACGTAGACATGCATAGATTTATCTGAATAGCAACTGTGTTGGAGTGTGTTTCCTTATAAATTAGAGTATGATTCGTTTTACATGTCAGTAAGATTACTGTACTATGCTGAATGGAACTGAAATAATAGCAGACTAGCCTGTAGGAATCTGTTCAAACACAAATGCATCTGGTATAGCATCAAATCTATTTTGTAGAGTTGAATCTAAAGGAAGCCAAAATAGGTGCTAAATAACAAAAATGAGCATAGACAAATATAAAAAGCCATTTATAAAACTCTGATGAAAATGATTAGCTTAATAAGTCATTCTGAATAAATTCATTTTCAGGTTTATAAAGCTATAAAAATAATCATCACAATTTGTTGAATGCTATGCAAATTTCCTAAACTCTATGTTTAAGACCTGAGCCAGTGTCAGGCACAGTGGATCATGCCCATAATATTAGCATTCTGGAGGCTGAGGCCGGTGAATTGCCTGAGCTCACAGGTTCAAGACCAGCCTGAGCAAGACCAAGACCTTGTCTCTAGAAATAGCAGGCATTATGACGAGCGCCTACATTCTCAGTGACTTGGGAGGCTTAGGCAAGAGAATCATTTGAGCCCAAGAGCTGGAGGTTGCTGTGAGCTGTGACATCACAGCACTCTACCAAGGATGACAAAGTGAAATTCTCTCCAAAAAAACAAACAAATAAACCTATAGAGTTTATTATTCATTCCTTGTTAATATAATCAATAATAATAGTTGTAATATTATTATACTATTATAGGGTAAAAAGCTTTTAAACTAGGATAATTTAAATTGCCTTGCAGATATGCAACCAGAATTATTTTTTAAGATTTGAAATAATTGTAAATACACAAAACAATTCTACTGAATGTACTTTAAAATTTGGGATTTTTAACTTCCTTTAGATATTAAGGATCCTGACTGTGCTACATACATGCTCAGTGTGACCACCTAAAGTACATTCAACAGTTTTGAATTTTGTTTATACTTTATTATTAATGTAGTTGATTAAAATCATGATAAAAATGCTATCGTAAAGAAGTAATCGTAATCATTATAGGTGTGTGTTTGCGTGTGTTGGAATGAATACATGTATTTATGTAAGATTATGTGTGTATGTATGTGCATTTTCTAGATTCAACTCATTGGTAATAATTTAGCTATACATTTGAAAAGATTGAATAAAAACTTCTGATATCTTTTTTATATTATGGTGTATTATATGTAAATGTTTCATATAATCTTTTCCTTCAACCTGTTGAAAAGTATTGCCTTTCTGTGATTAATTTGTTCTTTCCTGTGATAAAAAAAACCCACCATAAATAATACTGTATAAAATATCTTTAGGTTATCAAATTTAAATTTATGAAGACCAATATGCATATGGAAATCATATGGATTTCTCTTGCTCATCTCAACCAGAAAACCATACATGTGTTTATTGAGAGACATTTCTTACATTTGCTCTTACATTCCTTTAGTTATTTTCAGCTAGAGACAAAAAATTTCTGTTCTTTGGAGAAAATAAAAGGAAGTACAGAATAATGGCATGAGTGTGAAAATGCAGAATAGAGTGCAACAAAAATGCAACAGCTGTGTGTCAAAGGTAATGAAAGACAACTTCACAAATGTGAAGATAACTTTAAAAACAAGAAGTATTAGCCTTAGAAAAATAATTTTATCCCTTTTCTGCCTATGTAAAATGTTTTCCCTTTACAAGAAAATAACCAGTGTATTGAACTTAATAACTTAACCACGACTTAAGTTCAAATTAAACCATTTCATAAATTTCTAGTCTTTTTTATTCATTCATTCCCTATTGATACATGTTTATTTGGTACTCGGCATGAACAATTCCTCATTCTTATCCCTGGGGATCAGAATGATAAAGATTGGCATGAACCCCGGCTCAGTTAAAGAAAGGAAAGTCAAAGGCATTAAGTGAGCATAAATTTCTAGTCTTTCTCCAATACATAACCTTGTTGATGATTAAATGACAGATGTAAATGTTCCTGAAAGCAATTTTATTGGATAGAAAAGTGATAATACATCTAAGTCCTAAATAAGTGATTATAGAAATGCTTATTTGACCAGTAAAGTTAAAAAAATAAGTTGGTACATCAAATATACAAATTAGTAAAAGACTTTTTATGTGGCCATTTCTCTTTATCTGAAAATAAATTTGGAAATATAGATGTTTTGTGGCAGGCTTAAATGGACTAAACGTAGGATTTAGTGTCAAGTTCTTTAGGCAGGTATTAGTTATGAAAATATTTTTCCTTTATTTCCTGCTTTTATAGAAGAATTGCATTTCTCATCTTACTTTTCAATTAAATGTGACCATATGGCTAAAGGACAAAGGAATTTAAGCTTAAGACATTGTTTATATTGTAGGATTGACCCATTAGTTTACACACCACTTTTTTTTTTTTTTTTTGCATGGTGACATACATTTATTTTACATCTGGTCACAGTAAATCTCATACACCTAGACCATTGCCAGGTCAAGAGTCCCACACAGCTGCAAGCACCTGGAGGAAATCAAAGACCATCACTCTGTTGCTTGTGGCCTCTCTGGGCAGAAAGCAAAGCCACCTCATTGGGTCTACTCAGAGGCAGTGAGGACACATTCCCATTTCCAGGTGATACAGGACAAGGCAGCCCAATGACCTGCCGCCTTGGCCCTGGCAGTGCTGATGCTGTGACGGATGGAGGGACCAGCTTGCTGGAAGGGCCGGACACCTGCGGGGGAGACACTGGCACCTTCTGGTGCTCTTCTGGCTAGTCCATTTCATGGATGGCCCTTGCTATCTCCTCCTCCTGCTCTTCTGACTGGTCAATGTCATGTCAGTTTCCAGGGCCTGAACCTTCATTGGACAACTGACTGTAACTGACAACGACCTCCCCCACCAAGAGTTCCCGCAAAACAACCCCCTGGGCCTATATAAACCCCTGAGCAGACAGCTCAAAAACAGACCTTGGAAGGACCTCAGAGAGGGAGCAGGAGAGCTTGTTTCCCTCCTGGGACATCTCTGCCAGGAGGTTTGGTTCTTGTAGTTGTCATAATTCTGTTTCTGTAAATAAATCCTGATTTACCACTACTCCTGTGGTCCATGGATTCATTCTTCGAATCTCTGAGACCAAGAACCTGAAATTCCTTTATCACAGGTATCAGAGATGTCTCTAAAGGGTGGTTCCCATTTAGAGCTTCCAAATTTCAAGGCATCTCTCTGGGAGCCAAGCCTTGGTTCCAACAGGCCATCCAGAGTGCAGGCTCTGCCAGTGTCTCAAACGCCTGGAGTTGGTTTCAAGGAAGCTTAGGCGCTGAAAAGGGACTGGACCACAGAACAGCCAGGGGGCCCTGGGCCTCAGAGCTGAGGGTCCTTTCTGCAGAATTTGTGTTCCACCTGGGAATCTCGCTGGGCAGCTTTCACCAGGCCTTTGAACGGTCCCTGATGCTTCATCTTCTTCCTGCAATTGAGCTTGGTTCTAGTGAGGGGGATGTAGGCATAGGGATCCAGCCGACCTTTCTTCTTCATGTCGCCCTTTGCTTTCTTGGCCTTGTTTTCTGCACCAGGTATAGTCTTTTTGGCCACAGGGCGATGGACGCCAGTGCCTCCAGCTTGGTACTGAGGAAGCATCTCCAGCTCCTCCTCCTCAGCCTCTTTCTGACGCTTAAGCCCCTGGTGCTTTTTACTCCTGACACCCACATCTAGCTGACTAGGATGGCATTCTAAGAAGTCTTATAGAAGACAACAAAGCTCTGGTTTGTCAGCTTATTTCTCTGATTTTCTTTGGGAAGGAGACAGGATCACTCTTTAGATTAATATGTAATCACACAAAAAAATTGTATTTCAAATGTTTAAACCATCATACATTCTGGGGTCAATCTGTTATAGCAACTCACATTACCTAACTAATATGTTTACCACAGGGAATCATCCAGCAAAATGCTCATGTTGTTAGCTGAAAACAGAGAAGTGAAGATGGATGAGGGTTTGAGATAGAACAGAGAAGAAAATCAGGGAAAAAAGACCGAAAGAAGATCAGGTTTGCTGGACTGCACTCAGCAGATCTGAGAGAAAAGGGAAGATTTGGCTCCTCGACAGTAATATGACAGAAATGAAATACAGACAGCTGCCTGTTGACCCTCAAGAGCATTTTGTATTTTGAGGTGTGTGCATCCCCCTCTCCTAAAGGGAACTTCCTGGTTGTGAGTTTTCTGTTTGCTAGAGAAAAAGGTAGTTTATATTCCCTATTTATGCCTATTAAAGAGTATTTTGAAATTCTGTAATTGACTACATATTTTTCATTGGTCACCAGTACCAAAGGAAGTTAAGTAAGAAATATACAAAACTTTTTTGGTTTTGATCAGTCTGTATCTTAATTTAAGCCTTATATTCATGAATCTAGGTACTCCATAAATTCTACTTAGAAAAACACGCACATGTAGAGGACAAGGACAATGTCCATATACTTTTCACAAACAATCCAATGTCAGAAAGTCAAAGAAAATTTCAACATGCAAATGCAAATTTCAAAATTTCAAAGCTAAGAATGGCTGGAAAGAGCTTCAGTTTAAAAAGAGAAAGATCAGTTAACACTCTGAGAGTTCTCCTTTTCCATATGAATGCATGTGAGTGTCTTATCCTGCACAGTTTTAAAACGGGTCCAACTTGTTTTATGTCTCATAAATGCTTTGGTTAGGAAACGATCTTGCTAACCTCAACTTCGTTCTCTCCCCATGATATTTCAATTTACCTCCGATAGTGTCAGAGTGCACAGATTCTTTTATCAATACATTTTACACACATACCAGAAAAAAAAAAAAAAAAGAAAGAAAGAAAGAAAAAAATACAATACTACAGCAGCTTGTAAAGGTTCAGTGCATTTACTACCCTTTTTGCTGAAAAACTTCACCTTTCTTGATTTGTGACATTTCTGGTTCAACTTGGAAAGAAATGGAACCATTCTTTCTGATCACTGACAAAACAGTCTTAGGAAAGATCAAAATCCTTCTTCAGCTCATTATATTATAGATCAGCCATCTAGAGAGATGAAACTTAAAGAAAGACATCTGTCATTTTAGAAAGAAAAATGCTTTTCAGAAATAATTCCATCAATAAAATAAATTTATCTATGCCATAAATTTCCAGCTTGTTCTCCATTTCATTTTTAATATTTACCTGCAAAGAGAGACCCCCTTTTAAACTCTTGTTCACTCCCATCTAGCTATCTTCTGAATATTTCAAACACTCCCATCAAATGTTTAATATCTGCTCAGTTTAAAATGAAGGCTCACATCAGTGTAGATTCAAAAGCTGAAAAGCCAATTTAAAAATAGCAAGTATAGTACAAATAATATCAGGGAGATACACGTTTGATTAAAATATTATACCTTGTGAGACTTTATAATAAAGCTATGTTCTCCCCATCCAGGTACTGAATTCTAAGCTCTTCCTTGAGAAACTTTTCAGTTTATTCAAACTTAAAGTAGTAAATACAAATTCTCTTAATGCAACTATAGAAAAATTAATCTTCACTCACTTATCTGAAGAAATGTATAGAGATTGATTCATGAATTGACCAGTGAGTTTAAGAAGTTCAGGAAGGGCTGTTATTCCAACATATTAATTATTTAATGTTACTGAACCAATGAACTGTAGTCCATGCTTTACTGAACAAAATGCTTATAGCCTAATTTAGACTGATAAAGTGCTCACTTCCAAGGCTCAGTCACCTTTGCTGGAAGAATCATTGTTTTCTAATTCATAAAAAAGGAGAATTGTCTTAATCAGTATGAAAAAGGAATTGGTAGAGCCTGTGAAGGGTACATAGTAAATGACATCTATTATACGCCATGAAGTCTAAACACTGCCTTATTACATTAACTACAGAAGTTCAGAACATCGTACATCTGCCCTTGCAATGCAGAAATTATCAAACTATTTCAGAAAACATGACTGGACTTAGATGGCTAATAACTATTATTTTGACCTTCAGTAAGGGCGCCAACAAGAAAGGAATGCCCAATTAGTCAAAAATAAAGAATGAGAAGATACATCCCAGATATTACAATGCCACGGCTTTATGTTTTCCACTGTCTGCTATAACTTGCCACTTTTTACCTGGACAGAATTTGGACCTATTTTTAGAATGACATTCATAAAGCAATCTTCATATTTGACTTTCCTATCATACAAAATATTTGGATATATTGTTAATTATGAAGATACTTAAATTTTATTTTCCCTCTCAAATAAGCATATAGAATTCAGTTTTTGATCTAGAAATGGCATTGCTAATTGTGAGAATTTTTCTTTGTCATCTTCCAAATGAGAACACCCAGGCCTGGAAAGTTTAAGTGACCACCACCATGGCACAACTGAACACCTCTAGAGGTGCTAGAAAAACCAGGTTTTCTGCTTCCCAGTTCAGTTCCCTCTATAGACATTTAATTAAAAGTGACTGAAGAAATGCTTTTTAAAATTAATCACATATAAATGTGCAGTATGTAACCACATTTTTTTCTTTGTATCTCATTGACATCAGGACACTGCAATATAGATGTGAAAAAATACTACTTATCTTTTTTACTTATAGAACAAAATCAAGAAAAACCAAGAATGGTATATTCAAATGAAATAAAAGAGAAGTTCTCCTGTAGTCCCAGCTACTCAGGAGGCTGAGGCAAGAGAATCGCCTAAGCCCAGGAGTTGGAGGTTGCTGTGAGCTGTGACGCCATGGCACTCTACCAAGGGTGATAAAGTGAAACTCTGTCTCTACAAAATAAAATAAAATAAAATAAAATAAAATAAAATAAAATAAATAAAAGAGAAGTTCTTGCTAATATGTGAAAAATTAGTATAAACACATAAAATACATAAAGAGCAAATTGAGCATAGAAAGCAAGCCCAGCATTTCCTTAACAAAATACTTGATATAACTTTAATGGGATAAACAATTGTATGACCTAAGATTTTCTGGCGTGGGGGTTGGGAGGGCAGAGTACACGCACATACAGATACAGGGTGTACTCACACATACACGCTCTCACGCATACACAGACACACACGCGGCATGTACTCACACACACTCTCACACACACACTGCTCACACTCACAGGCTCTCACGCACACACAGACACACATGCACACACGGAAACACACACAGCGTGCGCTCACACATACACGCTCTCACTTCCAGTCTCTACCAGTAGCATGTACATATATAGATATAATTTCCAACCTAGGAGCATAAGATATCATTTTATAATTTAGATGTTAGATTTTAATAGTGAGAGCTATTGCGCATGGTTATCAATTTAGACAAGAAGTTTTGCTCACTACTAACTGCTCCCAGTCGGAAAAATAAAATAAAATTTTAAAAAGAAAGTCACAAATGTAATTTTTCTCTTGTGATTACAAATGAAACTATTCTTTCATTAGTTTGGTAGATTAATAAAACGTTTAAACTGCTCTCATTCCATATTCCACTTCTCACTAACGAAGCTTTAGTAGAGTAAATGACACATTAAAGAGATTTATTTACCTCAGTGATAAGATATATTTTAAGTAAATATCCATTTTACCTGAGAAAAACTTGTTAATGAACTTATGGTAAAGGAATGTATAGGAGATCATCAATTAGTTACCTTAGAAGCGAATTTAAGAAAGAAAGAAGAACTTGAAACAAAAAGACTCCTCTGGGCAATAATAAATTATAATAAAAAAGCAAATACAATTATTTATTTCCTGTGTTTTATAGATTTATCAAAATAACTACATGCAGAAGATTAGACACATTCCAAATACATTGAGAATGCTGAATTGCAATCTGTTTTGATCACTTAGTAAACATTGCAGATCAACCAACAACATGTCACATCATTTTATTTCTTATGAGCATTTCTGGAGGGATGAAGGCGGAAATGTGGATGTGATTGTTCTGCTTTGACCCACTTCAAAATGGGGCCAGAGACGTGTGTGTGTGTGTCTGTGGGCAAGTGCATGCACACATGTACACGTGTGAAATTTTGCATCTATACATTCAGATTATTTCTGTAATACTACATTTAGCTTCGGGGGTCGTGGAAGTGCTAGGAGGTAATAGCTCAAGTCTCCTCAGTGGAACTGATGTGTAGCAGTCTGGCCATTGGGTGATAGAATAAGAGATCTCAATAGTCCAACCAACCATAAGAAAGTTAGGGACAGAAGAAAACGTCATATTTTAAATTTTCACGAATAGTCTGGCCACTCTACAAACTTATTTCATCTTATCAATAAAGATAGGCAAGGTTGGATATGGAATACAGCTAGGCATATGAGAACTAGATCATGAGCAAAAAGATATAGTTTTACATTTTTGAAAACATTTTTGCTTAAGTAGACTTTATTTTTTAGTAATGCCTTTGAAGCAACCACATGAGCTATGTACAGTAAAAACAGTACCTTATTAGATTATGGTTAATATTGATAGTCAGACATTAGTAACTTAAGAGAATAGCTTGATAAACTAAACAATGCATCTCAATCACTAATAAAACTAATTAAAAAAGCAGACATTTTTCAGTTTTTGGTACATAATTTGTTACCACCAGTAAAACATTTGATATCATTTATTGGGCTAAAATGTTGAAGATATTCCAAATAAGTTAAAACTATGATATATTAGTAGATAAACAGAATAAATATCTACTGACTCAATTTGTCGTTTTATACCAGGTAAGGGATACTAACATGTGACAATTGTGGTGGAGAAACCTGAATGTATACTTACTAAGTGTGATACATAAGGAATAAACTGGAGTAGGTTTCACTACACGATTAAGAATACATATTGTGGGGTGCCGCCTGTGGCTCAGAGGAGTAGGGTGCTGGCCCATATACGAGAGGTGGTGGGTTCAAACCCGGCCCCAGCCAAAAAAAATAAAGAAAGAAAGAACATATATTGTCAGATTGAATGACATAGGAACAGGACTTCAAGTAACATCTTGCTAGGATAGCCTAATTCACTTTCTTCTGTATTCAACAAAATAATACAGAAACACAGAAAAAAAAAAAAAGAAAATTCATGACAAAACTGGCCAATAGGATGAATCAATAATACCACAAAGATTTCAAGAAAATGTCTGTGAACTGCAAGACCAAGAGAACCGAACTGAGAAAATGGCTTGTATGTTTTCCCTGGCTCTGTAATTGTAAGAGCAAACCCTCAGTATCAGAGAATTGAAATGTGTTCAAGAGTTCATTTTTGCTCCCAGTGTGGAAGGTTTGTGTCATTTTGAAAATTTAGTGTCCATCCTATTAGTTCCTAGTGGCTAACTTTTCAAGTAGACAGACACTATTCTCCAGCCACCTCATTATTGTATAAGTACTTCTTCCTTACCATCTGAACACCCTTAGAATCAGAGCAAGTTTACTTCCCAGTGAGCTTATGAGTATCCTACTACAGGTTGAGGCCCTAACATACCTATTAATAGGTATTAAATTAAATGTTCTCTCCCACCTTTTATGTTCAATTATTTTTTGTGTGGACAATAATTTATATGTTTACCCTACCTGGAAAGCATATACACTCTTGGTACATTATACAGCTAGCTATTTGGGGAACTTGAAATTGCTTGCAATGTCAGAAGGAAATTTCAACATTTTAAAGCAAAATAGACGTAAAAAGTCCAGAAATGGGCTTTGTGAATATTGAGTATTATCCTCATTTATGTATTTGCATTGTTCAGAGTATCAGGCCAAAAGATGGTGAAGGAAGAAGATTCCATCTCAATAGATCTATAGCAGCTGTATGCTTTTTAGACACAGAAATTAGTTCAGGAAACACACACATCTTTTCCCTTCTCATTTAGATATAAAGGATATTTATCCTCTGTTCATAATGACAGAAAGTGAAATAAAATGCAATCTGGGCACTCTGCTGGAAAGTACAAATATTGGGCAAAATTTATTCATTCATGGATGAATGAAAAGAACAAAAAACATAGGTGGGGTATTGCTATACATAGCAATTATACTACAGAAAAATGTTTCTTAGCAACGTTTTTCTAACTATTATACTACAGATTATATTTTTCTAAATTATACTACAGATAAATTTTTCTTAGCAGGACACTAGAAAGTTGGCCTCAATTTAAAAAGAGAGAGAGAGGAATAGGATAATATGAAAGATCAAAGATATGCAATGAAAGTAAAATATAGGAATAAGAAAGAAATACAAGGAAATTAAAAATGTTACTGAAGACCTGAAATCTGAGTTATAAATAAAGAACATCACTGACACTAGAAGCAAAATAAAGAAATCGGAGGAGGAAAAAGTAAACATTTCCTGAGAATGTAAAGATTCTATGACAACCGTATTAAAACAGCAGGAAAGAGGATGACGGGTGCTAGACTGGGGTTGGGACTCAACCTTAGGAACCTGAGAATAAGAATCACGTGTAATTGGAACTGTTATGATTACAAATAAATACTGAAATGAAAATGGACTTTCCACGAAGATTAAATGTTCTCCCCCACCTCATGGACATCATTAATGAACCTTCAATAAGGCAGGTGTTAGAAAGGTTTAATATGTAAAAAATATATTTCAAAATCTTATCTTAAAGGCATCCTAGTAGGTAATTCTTAAAAGAAACAGAAGGCTTCTGACTTCTTTTCAACAGTAATTCCCGGAGGACGTGAGAGAAATAGCCTGAGAAGACGTGTTACATCCACGGAAGTTTTCCTTTGTGAAAGCTTAGAAAACATACTTTCTACATACTTGGACATATATAAGGAAAACAAGAAGGGAATAATGTTACAAATTCAAAATTGAGCTCTCTACATTCTCTGCCATCCTCACCAAAACCCACCTCCCTAACAATATGAGAAAAAATATGGCTTAAAAAAATGCAGAATGAATCAGAAGTTCAGGTTTGTAAATCACTTAACTTTCCTGACCTTGGTTTATCCATTTATAAATATAAGTATTTTAATACCTGCTTTAAAGCTTTGTTGTGAGCATAAAAGAAGATAATTAATATGAAATGGATCTTAAAACACTTTGGTTATACAAATGTAAAGAATTATTATCAATTATTTAGGGGGTTATAATCTCTTTAGGAGGAATAAAGGTCATTTCTACAGTCCTTTCTGAAAATGACCCCATGCCTGATACACTGATACATTGCTCAGTGAATAAGAAATTTGGAACTGAATACAAGCCTTTTAGATAAGAAATTCCTGTTAAGTCTTTCAAATGCTAATTTTAGGTTTGATTGTATGGCAACAAATCCTTCTTGGTGCTAAAGATTTGATTTTGAACATAAAGTGTCTGTCTTCATCTTCATATAAAAGTACTTTGTCCCTCTGTGTTCTAGGGTAGCTATTTACCATATTCTTTACCCACTTTTTTTTTTTTTTTTTTGAGACAGAGCCTCAAGCTGTCACCCTGGGTCGAGTGCTGTGGCATCACAGCTCACAGTAACCTCCAACTCCTGGGCTCAAGCAAGTCTCCTGCCTCTGCCTTCCAAGTAGCTGGGACTACAGGCGCCCGCCACAATGGCCATTTTTTGGTTGCAGCCGTCATTGTTGTTTGGCGGGCCCGGGCTGGATTCAAACCCGCCAGCTCCAGTGTACGTGGCTGGTGCCTTAGCCCGTTGAGCCATAGGCGCCGAGCTTACCCACTTGTTTTTTATACAGAGTGTGGTCATGTATGATGTTTTCCTTTTTAAAGAGATTTAATCTTCCTATCTCTGGATAACTCCATATAGCACCAATAATTAACAATTCCCTTTAACTGTGTGAATTGTTCAGTCTCAATACTAACTTCATTTTTGATATTTTTTAAATGAGGGAGAGTACTCTATATCTCTCTGTACTATTATTATCTTCTGGAAAAATATCATTCACAAAGAATTTTAGTGTATATATAATGCTTAGTATATAGTATTTAGCAAGAAAAAGATACAAATTATGTGTATGAGTGGGACTAAATTTTCGAATATAATGCAGAAAGAAGAAAGAAATATGCTAATGTGAGGTAAGTCGATATCCCTATATGATAACATTCTTTTCTTCTCCTTACTTTTCTCTATTCATCTTATGAATTATATAATCATAGACTTTTTCTGTTAAAAATACAATAAAGGAGGAGAAAGTTCTTGTAAGCCAAAGCAGAGAATGCATTGAAAAGGAGGCAAGTAGGCTGATTGCGAAAAGTGATGTGGTGAGTCACCCTGCCAGGCAGTATCAGTAAGGAGGGAGATGGGTAAAGACAGAGAAAACAAACGTATCGCTCTTTGATGAAAAGCTTTGGGATAGGAGCTGATATTCTCCAGGCTGCTGTCAAGATTATGCAGCTATAGGAACATAGAAATGAGAAAGAATCACAGTCACAGCAACAGGAGGAAAGGATCATTGTGGCAGCTGCAGATTGGCAATTGATTAGAGGACAGAGTTCAAAGTAAGGAGATGAAGGAGGAGTTGGTAGGGGTCAAAATGGGAAATGCCCACATCACAGACCCACTCAAACACTGTAAGAAATGCTTCTAAGAAGGCACAGTTGAATGAAGAGATATTTTCCTCACTCAGAATAATTTGGTAGGATGGCAGTAAATCCTGTGCTCCTATGAAAGAGCTACTGGAAGTGAAATTAATATAAAGCTATATTTGTATAGGCAGAGGCATTTTTCCAGACAACTTTGGCATTGTGAATATATCAGTAAAATGACATATGGCAGTAAGATGAAATGACTCAGGATAGGTCTTGCATAAATAAAGGAGAATGCAACAGAATTCTAGTTGATAGAATCTATCTTAAGAGCAGTTACTATGTGATATCAAGTAAACATAGATGAGATTTCTGCCTGTTTAACAGTTCCTTTTTACATATAAGACAGAGGCTAGCAGAAGCTCCTGCTTCTATATTCACGGCCATTGCTTTCCAACTAATCTGTCGATCAAATATTAAAATTATGCAGTCAGCTCTGTACTACATACCAGAGAGAACTTAAGGAACTCACGATTTCATTAGGACGCTCTAAAAAATACATGTAAGTGGTATCCAAAGACATGTATGTAGTAATGAGAAATTAGAAACAACCCAAAGAACCATTATCAGAGATATTGATGAATAAAATACTATAGTATAGTTATGATGAAGTACATATTTCTAAATGTGTCCATGTCAATAAATCTCATAAGATGTCGTAAGTGGATAAAAGCAAATTCCTAAGTATAAAAATAGTTTAATATATAATAAATAACATGCTATACATATTATATGTTACACATAGTACATAATATATATAACATATCTATATAGCATGTACACATGTATATTCTGTATTATTTATGCCTTTACTATAGAAATAAAAAGAACAAAAACATTAATGGTAAGGATAAAATGAGATGAAAGAGAGAAAGAAGGAAAGAGAAAGACAGAGAGAGAGAGGAAGGAAGGGCAAAGGAGAAGAGGCCCAGTGAGAACATGAAGTAAATTGCCAAGAAGTGTAGAAAAGAGTTTCAAGGGGAGAGGGAACTGGCGTGTGGGTAACCAGGGAAGGCCTGGTGGAGAATGGGGATTGAACAAGGACTTTAAGGATGAGAGGACTTGAAAGGTAGCAAGGGGAGGTGGAAGGGCAGCATTAGAACCATGTCAGATGTTTAGAAGATAGTATAGTCTGCTAATAAAATTGATTTTAATATAATTTCTCCTAATGTATTACTTGAAGAATATTCTCAAAGACCTATAAAGGGATTGAAATAACTCTGCTATGAACCAGAAAACTTACTGCCTTCCTTGTGTAAATTATGTATAGAGAAGGCATAAGTCCTTGTGCTGCTGATATGCAGCATGTCCTTGAATGAACATGGACTTCTGAATACCTCATGTTCTTTTATGATAAATTATGCAGACGTTCTATACCAGAACTTTGCTAAGGTGCTAAAGTTCATGTTGATGAGTTGTTTGTGATTCATACAGATGCAGTGGACAAATACCTTATTTTTCCCTTTACACACAAGTGCAACATTTTGTGTAGAATAAATGTCATCAATGTAAAATGGATACACTGAAAAGAAACTGCTCAGATAAAATGACTTAAAAGAAAAAAAAAAAAGATGTATCCATCCTTCAAGGATTCAGAGTTACTCCTGCAAATTTCATTCATAGTAATGGTATTTTGATCCTAACAACTAGCACATTGATCTGAATATTTTCCCAATATGTATATTTTATTTTTAGAAAAAAACATTTTCAGAGCAGTGGAAGTTCAGAAAAATGTATATTGCCATTCATTACGATATTCGATATATATATGTTTCTTGTATAAAAACAAAATTGTAAAACTCAAACATGGACCACAAAATTTCTTTCTAATGTTTTATGAAACAGCAAAACACTAAGAAAAGTACTAGGCATCCTCCCCATAAATTTATGTATTATTCTTAAACTCTCTCTATATATCATCTATACTTATTTATCATGATTAATCTTTCATTATTATGTGAAATATTTATAATGATATTTGGAAAAAGTTTATGGCAAAAGGTTTTTGTAATTCTCCTGGTTAAAAACTGGCAAACAGGCTGGGCATGGTGGCTCCCACCTGTAATCTTAGCACTTGGGAGGCTGAAGTGGGTGGATTACTTGCGCTCAAGAGTTCAAGACCAGGCTGAGCAAAAGCGAGACCCTGTTACTACTGAAAAAAAGAAAAGAAAGAAAGAAAAGAAAAACCTAGTTGGGCATCATGGCGAATGCCTGTAGTCTCAGCAGGTCAGGAGGTTGAGGCAGGAGGATTGCTTGAGCCCGAGTATGAAATTGCTGTGACTATAAATATGTGACTCTGTCTCAAAAAAAAAAAAAAAAGAAAGAAAGAAAAAAGAAAGAAAGAAAGAGAAAAAATAAAAAAAAGAAAAGGAAAAGAAAAATATTAGCAAACCAATGTCAAGTTAGAGAGAGGACATAATTTAATATCCAAGGTATCAAGTATGGCAGACATTGGTAGTCATTTCCGAATATTGTTCTCCCCTAATTTTATGCAGGCATGTGATTTCCAGAATAATGTCTATATTTCTAGACTCTATTGCAGCTAAATGCAGCAATGTACCTACATAATGTGAGTTATGGTCAATGGAATATAAGGCAAAGTATTATGTTTATTTAAATCTTGTTTATTCATAATAATTTATTATGATTTATTCATTGTGAATAAACAGAATTAAACCCCTTCTTTTTACTTATTCCCTGCCAAAATTAAAATAAATGATGATGCCATCTAGAATGATGGAATTGAGATAAGACAAATTCTAGGGAATTGTTAAATCTCAGTAAGGAGTGATTTAAAGTGCTCATAAACCATCATACATTAATTTATTGTGTTGTATTGCATTGTGTTTTATTGTATTTTATCATAAGTAAAACATGCATCTGCTGGATCTTATTCATGACTTAAAACAAAAATAGTTTAATTTTGTATTACCTTTTCTTTCAGTGTTTAAAATGTAAATGACCTAAATGAATATATTTGAGGAAAATTGGTTAATGGGTAAGAGATCTAGGTAGGAAAAAGCAATCATAACAGAGAATTCTAAACATTGCCTCTTATTTTCAGTTTGAGCTTTCTAAATATAATAAAAAAGAAGATAAGTGTCAGAGCATTAATCATATATCCATGCACTTATTTTAATAAAAAACTTTTTAAATAAATGAAATCAGCCTCCGCTTCACTCTCAACCGTACAGTAAATGATAATCTGTCTCCCAAGATAGCTGGAGCTGTAGAGGACTGGACACCATGCTTACAAAGGACTCTTACTGATTCTTATCACATTAAAAGGAAATGCTGAGAACAGGACAGTCTCCTGGCAAGCCTAGAGATGTTTCCTGACTTGGAGGCAATCCCCCAAGTAACTCAGTGTTCCGCAACCAGATAAGGTCGGTCACTCACTAGTAAGCATGTGTTAAACAGTGTTGCTTAGTAGTTCTTCATGAGGGTTGTGGGGAAAGAACACGTGAGGAGAGCACGTGGCAATCCTTAAGCAGGCAGCCCTCATATGTAATTACCTGAACTCTCCACACCTGCTTATGTCAATTACCTGAACTCTCCACACCTGTTGTGGATAACCTTAATAAATAGCCGTTGCAGAGGGGGCTCGGGGCTACCCTGCAACTAAGGTTAGCCCGCCTCCCGCAAGCTTGTACTTCTAATCCGTGTCACGCCTGGTTCCTTCCTGCGGCAACCAGGAACAGGGCCATAGGGGTTGCGACATGGAGCTGCATGTGTAATAGTGTTATTTCCTATTATCAAAGTGTATTTTATTAGGTGTAAATATGTTATATGGAAATAAGAAATTTTAGGTTTTGTGTCTCCACCTCCACTCTACCTTGTCTCATGCTCAAGACTGTGCATTAAAAATATTATTTTTCTCTCTGTTTTTGGATAAAAAAGAACCAAGCAGACAAGTTTTCAATAGTCAAGCAAAAACACCAAAATGCTTAGCTCAAAAAAAGTATGACATTGACAAGTTCAAGCAAAATTGGAAATATAATAGCCAATGAGATTTATCCTGGGTGATTTTACTTCTACATCAAAAATCTTAGTCATATTTAGTAATATTTGTCTTTAAATTTATCAGATTATATACTTAAACTTATTTGAAATTAAACTAAATTAAATATTGAGTCATCAGGAACAAGCACAGATGAGACATTCTACTGGAAGTTAATACAGTGTGTGACTAAATGTGCTTCTGTTTTACAAAGAAACACAAAGTAGTTATGAATATCTTAAGGCCCAGGTAATCTAATGGTCAAAATTCTTCTCCACAAGGCATCTTGGTGCTTTGACTAGAGGTGATAAACATCTAAATGTTTTCTGGAAAGGATGGTCTAAAGGGGAGGGGTAATGCTATTCATGTTTCTGGTTGAGTTTGTAATTACCATCAACAAATATTTTTTGAGTCCCCTCTGTGCATGGCAGTATGGTCGTAATGATCAGCATCAGTGACCGCCGTCTAGATGTCCAATGCTAAATTAAGTTTTGCTGATTTATGTTCATTGCTTTATTTGTGCCCTGGCTCATCTGTTCCTACAAGCTGCTCTGTTGTGCTCCTACCAGGAAATAATGTGACAGCACCAACCTGGTGCTAATTTACTGAACTCTGTGCTACCAACAAAACATTTCGCAGAGTATGTATATATCCCCTGCTCATTATTGCTTTTGTACATCCCTTTGTCTCTAAGTGAGCACTGCCAAGGTAATAATATATCCAGAATAATTAAAAAACAAATAAAGCAACCCAACTTTATACTTATCCATCTGTTGGTTTGGGGTAGTTTGTATTCTCTGAACACCCTGGTGAAAACTATCAAACTTCCACTCGATTATTACGTTCAGTCAGCCTAGGATAAAGTAGTCTATTGCACTACTGCTTAGAGAAATCTTTTAAAACATAAATTTGAATAGGTCAATTAAGAATTAAAGATTCTTCAATGGATCATAAATATTAAATTCAAATTATTTCTTCAGTATCTGAATCATCTCACTTTTTATGAGATGATTATGGCCTCATTGCCATCACTCTATGTTTTGTGTCATACACTAAGTCGTAAAAAACTTGAAGTCCCGAGAATCTACAATACTATGTATCCTGTCAGTGCATTTGTGTCCATTAGTCCTTCCCTTCAGTATCTGACTCAATTTCTAATAATCCTTCCAAATGCAGCCTTTGTCCCTCCTCCCATTCAAGTTCTTATTCCAGTTTATGAAAAATAACTCTACTAATGTTCCTATATCATCCATTGACCACATACACCCAACAATGATCATACGCTCTTTCAATTATTGATTTACTTATGTATCTCCCTGACCAGATTATACGTTTTTTGAAACAAAGTTCAAGGTCTTGACTCTCTCCAACTGCAAAGTCCTTAAATACATGAACTATCTTTCCTTATTTCTATATCCCAAGAATTTAACTAGATTTTTCTTTCACAGCATAGGTATTCAATAAAAACTTGTGAATGAATGAGTAAACTAAAAGATGAACAAATATGTATCTACAAAGATCAAACTCTCCTCTATAGTTCTTTTCTTACAGTCTTCCAAGAGCATTGCAAATGTTCATTTCTTCTCCTAGTTTTCATCATGGTATTTTAATATTATCATAAATTTGATTAATGAAGACATTCCTTTACTTAATACTGATATTTTTGGAGGTCATAAATAGCCAGTGCTCAGCAATTTCTGCTTCAGATAGACTTCCTTTCTTAATCTCTGACAACCCAAATGGAGACCAATAAAGGCTATCTGAAATGTCCACTTCTTTGTGGTGAAAATTCAAATGATATTTTTTATTAAGCCATCTTGCTATTCCAGTCTTTATACTATGCAGAACATTCAAGAGCATAAAAATTTTCTAATAATACACACCCACATAAGCGAAGAGCTCAAATCAATTCAAAGTAGGGGGTAGGGAATGAGGGATCAGGGATAGGTGAGGAGGGAAGGGGCTGGGGGTATTGTGGATGGCACACTTCGAGGGCAAGAAACAACTATAACAGGGATTTTACCTAACGAATGCAAACAGTGTAACCTAATTCTTTGTACCATCAATGAACCTGAAACAATTAAAACAAAAGGAAAAAAAACCCAGAAATCTTCAAGTGATTTAAAAAGAAAGGTTTCTTAAAATCATGGAAATGACTGAAATTGAAAAGAAAATAGCTGTTATCTATCATAAAGAACTATTCAATATTGTTAAACATAAGAAAAGGGAAGACTTAAAAGTTAGTAGTATAATCCTAATATCTATGCTGAGATAATTTGAATAAAAACTACTTGACATTTTGTATAGGTTATATATTTAATATGTTAAATATATAGAATGAATAAATAATATATATAACATCAAGATCAACAATATCAAGACATGATCTTTTATAAATACTATTCTTGACTTAAATGCAACATGAAGTAAAACTAGCATGACCTTGACCAGGAGTGGTGGCTCACGTCTATAATCCTAGCACTCTGGGAGGCTGAGGAGGGAGGACGGCTTGAGTTCAAGAGTTTGAAGTCAGTCTGAGTAAGAGCAAGACCCCATCTTGACTGAAAATAGGAAAATTAGCCTTGTTAGGGAGCACCTGTAGTCCCAGTAACTCAGGAGACTGAGGCAAGATTGCTTGAGCCATGAGTTTGATGTTGCTGTGAACTAGGCTGAGGTCATGGCAACTCTAGCTTGGGCAACTGGGTGAGACTCTATCTCAACATAAACAAACAGACAAACTGTTGAGGGGTGGCTAACTTAGCCGCACAGACTCTTTTCCCCTCCTCCTTCTTCTCTGCCCCTAAACCAAAGACACAAAGGATCTGGTGAGCTGCCCCACCCCTCAGGAAAGACTCTAACCCAGTGGTTCTCAACCTTCCTAATTCGACCCTTTAATACGATCACAACCCACAGGTTGAGAATTGCTGCTGTAACCTGACAGCCAACCTGTGGAATGTACCCTCCCCTCACAGCTCTATACAAAAGTGGTCTCTGACTAACCCCAGGTGCAGACACCATCTTTGCACTGCCCAGACAGGTCACCCTCCCCTTGCAATAAAACTGGCCTCACATCTCAGTAGCCTCCTCTCTGGGTGCTACTGTTTACACATTTCATAAACAAATAAACAAAAACTAGCATGGCCGATAGGGTCAAATATTTCTCAATTGTGTCTATTCAATATGTACTATTTTTAAACATTGGAAGAGCCAATGATTATGTACATATGTAGATATAAAATTGTGGCACAATCAGAATCTATAATTAGAATCCATGATTCCCCAATGTGGTCAAATCCCTTCTAAAAATAAAGTCACATTAGAGGAAAGTGAACACACATGTGGCTGAGAAAGAGCCATGATGATGATGTTATTTAAGCCCTCACATCTAGTCGTGTCTAAAGTTAGCTTCACCCTAAACTCCAGAGACTTCTAAATGAATAAATTCCTTCTCACATGGGATATCATATATATTTTGGGGGGGAGGTCCTTGTCCTAAGTTCTTGGCACAAGAGTTTAAAAAATACTTATAAATTTCCTGAGTGCTACACATCTTTTGTTATTCACAGTAAGCTTCTTTGGATCATACTTTAGTTCGTGCTAACAAGTTAGGATATGATAGACTCTTAGTTTCATGGAAGAGATTAGTCAAGTGAATAAAGGGTTGAAATTTTTCAGCCCCACACCCGTGGGACTGGGGAGTGTGAGAAGAGGGAAGCTACATGATTTAATAAATTATACCCATGTAATGAAGCCTCAATAAAAACTTCTGAAAAATGTGCTTTAGGGAGCTTCTGGATTGGAGAACGTATCAATGTGCTAGGAGGGTGGTCTGTCTGGAGAGGGCATGACGCTCTGTGGCACCCATCATGTAGCCCTTTTATCTTTTATTTGGTGTTACTTCTACTGGTCTATTTCTGAGTCGTGTGCTTTATAATAGAAGTATAATTGTGGTGCTTTCCTGAATTATTTGAATCATTCTAACAAATTTTATAACCTGAGGTGGGGGACGATTTGGGGAGCCTTTGAATTTTTAGACAGCTGAGCACAAGTGTGGGTAACTTGAGAATAACCATGACTTTTGGCTGGCAAAATGGGGGAGGTCTTATGAGACCAAGCCCTCACCTGCAGTCTTTGCTAACTCCAGACAGTTAGTACCAGAGTTGGTGTCAAAGAACAACATGTGTGATTAAGTTATTAGAGTTGGGTTTTGTAACTTGGAACTAAAAAGAATCCAACACTAGGTGTTTAATAATTTACTATCAATTTAAAACAACGTGTTTCACTTTGAATTTTATTTTTAATTATGATAGCTAGATAATAATTGTGTATATATATGGGGACATGTGATGTTTTGATGCAGGAATAAAATGTTTAATGATCAAATCAGGGTAGTTGGAGTATCTAACACCTCAAGCCCTTATACCTTGTGTTAGAAACATCCCAATTATAATCATTTACTTATTTACAAATACATAATAAATTAACATTAACTATACTCAACCTGTTATGAGACTGAATACTAGGTCTTTTTCCTTCTCTGTATTTTTCTATCATTAGCCATTCCCACTTTATCCCCTCCAGCCCCACTGCTTTCTTTTAGCCTCTGGTCATTATCATTCTATTCTCTAACTCCATGTGGTAAAGTTTTGTAATTTTGAGCTTTCACATGTGATTGAGGAAATTTATCGTTCTATACATGGCTTAGTTCCCTTAACATAATGCCCTCCAGTTTCACCCGTGTGTTTGCAAATGACAAGATTTCGTTCCTTTTTATGGCTGAATAATGTTCTATTGTGTATATGTACAACATTTTCTTTATTCAGATGGACACCTAGGTTGATTCTGTAGTGGCCTTTTACAAAATTTTGTTAAAATGTTGGTTTCTCTTTCAAAAACATTGAGAAAGTCACGGCAACATTAATATTTGCCTTACTGAGAAAAAACTGCAATAATCGTTAACAGTTTTTATTGTTATCTCCTTTTCATTTTTATATTGTCTAAACATTTATTTTAGAAACTCAGTTAGCTCAAGTTTGTGGTGAGGTGGAGGAATATATGTTCAAACTGTCAAGTCAAAGGGCAGACCCCCAGTTGCTTGGTCTTTGAAGTTGATGATCTACAGGAAAGATATAAGAAAATGCATAAAATAACTAGGGTACATTACATACAATGAATCAACAACTATTCAACTAACTCTCAGGAGCAAATGCATTCATTAACAAAGCACTGAATCTATGTGCACACCCCTGGACAGACATCATACTTTTCATCAACCTTATTGTAGACTTTTGCACTCTTCTCTTTTAGTTCCTATTTTCTCTTCTCAAGTTGTTCCTAAGAAACCCTAGATTAACTTCCTGACACACTGGAAAAGTGCATTCTAGAAAAAGACTGACTTTTTATAACCGGCCACCTGTGTGGGTATCTGTGCGTGTTTTGAAACATAACACAGTTATGAAAGGAATAAATGGATCTCTCGTTGGAATGATCCTGCAGCAGCGTAGCATATCAAGGAGCCTGGTATTTGTCTATTTTTCCTTCCTGTCACAACGTTTTTGTCTCTACCTTTTATACTTTGCTGGTTCTCAAAGTACCCTTCTCATAGTAAATGATTCTTTTTACACCTTCCGCCTACTTCCTCTTTCCTGTTTCCATCTCTTCCAACATTCTTTTCTAATGTCCTCTCTCTTTTGCCTAATCAAGGCCAGCATTCTCTTGCCACGGTTCTAATACCACTACAGCATTCAAAAATGTTTGAATGTGGTTGAATATTATATAGAAACCATACATCTGCTATAAGCAACACAGCTCACAATATCCCTGGGAGCAGAATTGTTTTGTTTTGGTTTTGGTTTGTTTTCCTTTTAAAGAAATTCTGTCATATTAAAAGGAAAAACAATATCATCAATCATAGGAGGCAGATCTGTCTGCCATTGCAGCTGCGTGACAGGAATATCTCTGTGAACATCTTTCATTTGTGCCTACCCAGTAAGGAAAAATTCACCATAGGTGAACCTAAAAGTCTACTTCATAGTTTTTTCAAGGTGCTCTACTTCCTATTTGTTTCAAGGTGCTCTCTTTTCTGCTTTAGGTAGTATTTTCCTTTCCCACATTAGTTGCTCCTTATCTTCTAGATCTACTGTCACCAATGTCCAGCACCAAATCTGGTCCATGGCCTGTTAGAAACCAGGCTACACAGCTCGCAGTATGCAGCAGGCTGGCAAGCTAAGCCCCATCTGTATTTACAGCTGCTCCTCAGAGCCGGCATCACCATCTGAGCTCTGTCCCCTGGCAGATAAACGATGGCCATAGATTCTCATAGGAGCACAAACCCTACTGTAAACTGTACTGTGAGGGATACGGATTTCACGCTCCTTATGAGAATCTAATGCCTGAGGATCTGAGGTGGAGATGTAATACACCCGAATCATTGCAAAACACCAGCCACTACCACCACCTGGCCCCTAATTAACTTGTCTTCCATGAAACCAGTCCCTGGTGCCAAAGAGGTTGGGGACCACCTCTGTAGATAGGGACTTAAATAAAATGAGTGAATGACTGAATCCTTTCTGAAAATTAGCTTTGTTACCTTAACTCTACATTTACATGGTGAAACTTCTTTTATTATTCATAAAACAAAAATCCATAGCTCTTTATCTTTCCACAAGGCAATCTGAACGTTAACGTTTCTGTTTGGGCAGTAGCTTGAAGGTGGTTTCCTCTGCAATCAGGCAGGAGGTGTCAGAATGGATGCTCTCCTCTTCAAATAGTTTTTTGCCTTCTCTGTTCTTAGATAAATGTGAAAGTTTAACTCTTCAGTACAGCTAGAATCCAAATCCCACATGATGGTGGATTTTGAATAAGCCTAAATTACTTGTAGAATCAGGGGGAGGGGGAGGAGAGGTGAGGAGAGGAGAGATGTTAAGTCTTTCCTGGGTTGGATATCTTTCCCCACCTGTTCAGATATACACTAAACCCATCTGATTCTTGTCCACCTCTTCCTTCCCTGGGAGTTTCCTGCTTAAGTTAGTTAAGTGCAGAGCCTCTCAGGAGATCAGAAAAAGGAAAGGAGGGAGGTCAGAATCTGTCTTCCCTGCAGGGTTACATCAAGCTGTCTAGGCCAACGTTGGGAGGTGGCCATGTCCACCATATTCTTTTTTCTTATCTTGGAAATCATTACCTTCTTTTGCATCTCCAGGCTAAGAGTTGATAATAGCTTTCCTGTTACTAACCATGAAGTGGATAACTGTCTCTTGTGATTTTTGTATACCTGGGCCAATCATTTGTTAAGACCTTCTTTGTTAAATTCTGTTCAAATTACCTTACATTGAGTGTTTCCTGCTGAGGCCCCGATTCATTCCATTTAAAATCATATCTAAGAAAAGATACTATAGTTACTACTTTTTGTAAAGGTTCTCATACTCCTATTGTTGGAATAAACATTTACCAAAGGATCTCATTTAGTGATAGTTCTGATGTTTATAAAGGTCATTTGATGTCATCTTTATAAACAGAAAACAAAAGCAGACAGAATTTAACATAGACCTAACTGTAAGCATATGACTTGGTAATTGAAAATGTTGGAAACCAAGTTTCTTTTTTTTTTCTTTTTGAGACAGTTTCCCTATGTTGCCCTGGGTAGAGTGCTGTGGTGTCACAACTCACAGCAACTTCAAACTTCTGGCCTCAAGCTATTCTTCTGCCTCAGCCTCCTGTGTAGCTAGGACTACAGGCACCCGCCACAATACCTGGCTATTTTTTGGTTGCAGTTGTCATTGTTGTTTAGCTGGCCCAGGCTGGGCTCAAACCCTCCAGCTCTGGTATATGTGGCCATTGCCCTACTCACTGAGCTATGGGCTCCAAGCCTGTTTTTTCTTTTCTTTTTTTTTTTTTTTGAGATAGTCTCACTATGTCATCCTGGGTAGAGTGCTGTGTGTCACAGCTCACAGCAACCTCAAACTCATGAGCTCAAGTGATTATCTTGTCTCAGCTTCCCTTGTATCTGGGACTACAGGCGCCCGCCATAACACCCAGCTATTTTTTTATTAGTTTGTTTAACAGGCTGGGGTGGGGTTCTAACCCACCAGCCCCAGTGCATGTAGCTGGCGCCCTAATGGCTGAGCTACTGGCTCTGAGGCAAGGTATTTTTTATTTTAATCCTTTAAAAATATATTAAGTGGGCCAGGCACAGTGGCTCACCCCTATAATCCTAGGACTCTGGGAGGTCAAGGCAGGTGAATTACTTGAGTTTAGGAGTTGGAGACCAGCCTAAGCAAGACCGAGACCCTGTCTCTAAAAATAGATGGGCGTTATGGTGGGTGCCTGTAGTCCTAGCTACTTGGAGGCTGAGGCAGGAAGATCACTGAAGCCCAAGAGTTTGAGGTCACAGGATATGAAGATCTGCTCTGGAAAAATCATGTGAAATGACTCAACAAGTGGCTTTCATGACTGCAGGACTCTGATATCAAAGACTCATAGGTAAGTACTTTCAATAAAACTTCCATGACATAAGGGCATAGAAATAAAGTATCATTTTTCAGTGAATGCATCTTATAACATATGCTAATTTAAACATCTATGTTAATAAAAGGATATGTAAATATTCTGCGATGACTTCTAATGAAACCAAAGAAGTCCTTAAGCGTTAACTCATCAATCCTGGAAACCTTAGAAAAAGTATTTTCCATAGGAAAGTAAAGTTCAATTTACAAGTAGCTGACTTTCTGGTTAGGGATCTTCACTTTCTTTCCTCAGCATACTTCCTAGTGAATTTAGACTCATTTCTGAGATTTTTATCTTGGATGTCTTTCTACCACATCCAGCACCGTCATCACCCTCTTCCTGCCTCACCTCTGGTGTCTCTCTCCAGATGAATCACTTTCTCTGCTTTACCACCTCTGACTCAGATTACTGGGCATATAAATAATTTCAAATGATATTTTGTGCTTATTTTAGTTAATATTAATTCCTTTCTTATCTCAATTCCAAATCTAATGCTTATTTTGTATCTAATCTTATAATGAAGTTTCTGAGAATACAGTGAGAGTTTACATTTCACGGATCACGTGCTCACCAGACTTGTTAAATGATGACACGTGATCCTAATGATGACGTCACATTTGCACGCCTCCGTATTTGCACACTGATAGTATGGAGGAAACTAGCTTCGGAAACTGGTCAGTAAGAAAGTAATACTCCATTTGTCTTTTTAGTCAGAGCAATATTCAACATCTAAAATAGTAATTGTCCTGTACCATACCATTTGACATTTTTTTCTACCTATTCTAATAAAAATGGCCCATTGAAGAATCAGGCTGCTCTTACTCCAAAGGAGGAAGTAACAAAAATACTTTCTTTATCTTGTTTTTCATATGTAATATAAATGCATTTAAAGAACAAAAGGATTGAATATTAACAAAATTTTCCATAAGCCTTGATGCTCTAACTCAGAGTGCTCTTCAGTGAACCACAAAATATTTCCAATATGCCGAAAGGTCGAGAGGAGAAAGGTTTGTATTTTCAGGCCTGCTGGCTGCAGCGATCTAGGATTATTCCCAAGTTTCCAGCTGCAGGACTAAAGACAGATGAATAAGTGGCAAATGTTAGAAAGGTGGAGCATTGACCTCGGACAATGAAGTAGCACCCAACACACCATTCACGTTTCAGCAGTTGCTAACTTGGATATCAAAATAAACTCATTCAAGATGAAAATGCATCTCAAAAGATGTGGAGTTGGTGAGAAAATATCACACATTTTTAGAAAATGAAAATGCTTGATCAAAAGTTGAACTTTTGATATTAAATAGAAGGACGTGGGCCATAAAAACTGTCTTAAGTTCAACAAACCTCTCTGAATATAGGTTTAGCAGTGCTTAAGATTCATATCTAATGTATAATGACAAAAGTAATAGATGGGAATAAATTATAGCATTTGAAAGGAAAAGGTTTGCACCATACTCCTGATCGTTAATAAGCAGAAAATATCCAACCAGATATATCCTTCTAACCTAAAACAATCCAATATCAGACACAAAGCAAACAAATAGCAACACTAAAATACTAATACCAAATATATCTCCAAATTCTTTCAACTAAATGAAGAAAAATGTGATTTAAGAATAAGCAAATATTAACCTGTGAAAGTGAAAAAAGAAAAATAATTTTAGAATCGTGACCCATTTACTTTATTTCAATACTAAGTAAATTCATGAACTTCTACATAATAAAGTATTCTAAGCTTAGAATAACTGTGTTATTACCACATGTGTCTTCTGCTCTGTGACTAGTCATACAATAAAAATAAACACATTACATCTATTCTATACTGTATAGACTTCCATTCCAGCATTTTAAAAACACCTAATGTTCCACAAAATGCACTACAATACTGATAAATTCTAAATTGTATTAATTTTTATTTATTTATATATTTATTTATGTATTTTTTTTTTTTGAGACAGAGTCTTACTTTGTCACCCTTGGTAGATTGCTGTGCCGTGCAGTCATTACATAGCTCACAGCAATCTCAAACTCTTGGACTCGAGCGATCATTTTGCCCCAGCCTCCCTGAGTAGCTGGGACTACAGGTGCCCGGCACTATGCCCAGCTATTTTTAGAGGCAGGTCTGCTCTTGCTCAGGCTGTCCTGGAACTTCTGAGCTCAAGTAATCCGCCCACCTTGGCCTCGCATAGCACTAGGATTTACAGGGGTGAGTCACTGAACCCAGCAATTGTTATCTACTTTAGAGCAGGTAGCACTCTCTTTTTAGACTGGTAAATTCTAACTAAATTGATCCATATTTCATTAATTTCACTAAAGCACTTAATAATGTAAAGATAAGTAGGAAAAAATAAGTTATATAATGAAAGTAGAGCTATCATAAGAAAAATTACAATGCAAATTATTATTACTTCAATGAAATTCATACAATTCTGCTTTTTCTACGGTTGTAATAAAGGTGAGGTGAAATAAGGTGAAAAGTACTTGGAAAAGTCTCTGTACTTAGTAAGGGCTTAGTAATAGTTACCTATTATTATTTCCATTATTGTTATTAATAACAAGGATTTCGAGATATCTTTGATATTAGTTTTTTGTTATTGTTGCAATTATTTGCTTTGTGTATGGACTGTATTATTTTGTGTTGAAAGCACATTCCTGTTCTGACATTTTCTATCTAGTACTGCTCATGTGTATGGTGCAAATGTGTTCCCTTAAGGCGATATAGTTTTTCCCATAAATTGTCATTCTGCATTATATATGAATCATAGCCTTATTAAAGCTAAGCTCTCAGAAGTTTACTGAGCTTATCTTAAGATACCTTTTATTGTATATCCTTTTACTTAATATCAGAAATAATTGTTGTTGTTGTTTTTAGTTTCATATTTACATCACATGTTGGGCTGCCTTCTTTCGTGTGCACCACTTGAATATCTTCATAACTAATTCATTCAGCCAGTGGACATAAATTGGATATCTATGGCTTACCAGCTAGTACACTGGGGACTAGTAAGGTTCCTTTTGGTTCAAGTAGATAAAGGGACAAATAAAGACAATACCATATGGTCAACACTAAGAAAGACACAGGTATAAATGCCATGAAAGCACATACAAAAGCCACCCAAATGGGAATGGGATGAGGGCGTCTGTGGAAAGGACGAGTAAACCCGACAGGGGATGTTTTTCAGATTATGTGAGCTGTGTGTGCTGTAACTAAGGTAATCTCTCGCTGTATTCTTCTCCATCCTGTTTGCATCAAGAATTCCTGCATTATCAGACTCAGATAAGTGAGCATTCAGCTGGAGTGGATACAGTCAGAGTTCCTGCACAGACACAGGTGCCCAGCTGAAACCTGGGGAGAGAAGGACATTGGCTACCAAGGAGACACAAGGACAACTGAGGCTATTTCGTCTGCTTCATTTGTTTTGGCAATGCTGTTTGCTTATTTTTTTAATGGATGTCTAGACATAAATAAGATAAAGTTTATTATAAGAAGAATATAAATTAAATTTTAGTGTTTTATTTGTAAAGGCTAACAATATTGAGATCTATTAAGAGCAGTATGATGAGAGAAAGCTTTTGATGTCTGGAAGAGAAATCTCCCTGAGACTTTGATGGAGAAAAAGATCTATATGAAGAGTCATCTTTTTCTACGGATGGAAGTTATGTTTCCATGGGAAAAATAAAACTTCTCAATTTATAAAACAATTTCATACACATGAATTTTTTTAAACACATTGAAAAATATGTTAGATATTATAGTACAATTTTAAAGAAGAACCATATTTCTGATTCTAATGTCATACCAAGTTATAAAGGAAACTTGTTTATGTCAAAGATTTTTACTAGATCAACTGGTACACCTCTTTATTTGAGGCCCACTCTAGTTCTCTTTCCTATACAATATCATCTAACAGTGAATAATTTATTATAAAACTTCTCCTCATGATCAAAGTAAGTAATATATAAAAGTAAATCAACATAAATCTGATGATGTGAGAAACATGATGATCTCACTGAGTCAGTGGTCATTTACAGCATTAACAAGGTCCTAAACTTTCTTAACTTTGAAAAGTGTTCATTATATTCCAAACACTAACAGACTGCGTATTATATCTGGGGCCATTGATGTATATTCCCTATTGCGCTATGGACTTCTTTTTGGTTATAGAAGACAAAAAGTTTTTATCTTTCCCAGGCAATGTGAGTTAATTCTATGAATCTCCTTCCTCTACTTCCATGGATGTGTCCTTCACTTTCTTGTAATAACCTCTCATCACTTACTACAAGTGTCTATTTTCTTCTAAATGGAGAGTGGGCAATTTATTTCTATTAACATAACAAACATAGAAGGAAGTGCTAAATAGAAAGTTATTTATCACATAATATGAAGATCTGTGTTTCAGTGATGTAATTAACCTTTCATTCACAGGCAATCCTCTAACCCACATGTGCAGTTGTCATATGACACTGAATAAAGGAAAATTATTTCCATTGCTAGTGGCATTGCTTGGTATCACGTAAGATGTTATTTGTAGTACTTCTGGCAGTCATTTTAAAGTAGTGATGAACTTTTGAAATAATATTATTACATGGCTTTCTTATATTTCCAGATTGGCTTAGGGCTTCTTTTCATCCTTTCTCACTCTCCTAATCAGACCATAGTTAGGCTGTTCAGTGTCATGATATCATGGAAAATATACTTTAAAAAATTAGAGGGAAATGAAGTCTTTCCAGCTTTTGGATTATAAAAGGCTAGGCACTAAGAGGAAAAACTTGGACTTAACGAAATATTAGGGCAAAAAGAAAAAAAAAAAAACATGATGGAGGTGGAATGAGGAGAAAAGGCATGTCTGTCTCTGATCACAAGAAGAAAAATCTATGAGTAGCACAGAGATTGGAAGTGGGGGGCAGGGGTCTCACTCCTGAATCCCAGGAAGACAATAGGAATTCTAGGTGGTTCTGAGGGAATCCTGAGCAACTTCTCCTGAGTAGATCTTAGAGCTGGGACAAGCCCCTATAGCAGACACATTAAGAAAAAGCCCGTTAAGTGTAGAAAAAGAGTTTTAAGTAGCTCTGCCATTTCTGTGGTTCCCAGACTGGGACAACTGTAAGATTACACTATAGGCCTAAGAGCTATGAAGAAAATGCTGAGAAAGAAAGAAAAAAGAGAGAGAAAGAGAGAAAAAAGGACAAGGGATGACAAAATAATAGTACAAAATACCATTTTGTCAAATTTAGAAAAATGTGGTTACACTGCACATTTATTTTTGTGCTTAGAATAATGATACTGCAGTACAAGTTCTGCTTGTCTTTCCCTCCATTTTTTAAAATTAATAGGTACCTTACTTTGTATTAACCGGATGGAAGTGGAACACATTATTCTTAGTAAAGCATCACAAGAAT
Source organism: Perodicticus potto (assembly GCA_963574655.1). Taxonomy (NCBI): domain Eukaryota; kingdom Metazoa; phylum Chordata; class Mammalia; order Primates; family Lorisidae; genus Perodicticus; species Perodicticus potto. The sequence continues at coordinate 76,332 of CAUYRH010041421.1, read as the reverse complement.
GGAGAAACCTGAATCCTATATACTCAATTTTGATATGAGGACAATTAATAACTATTAATGATATGAGGACAATTACTAACAATTAGAGAAAGGAGGGAGGGGTGGGGACAGGAAGAGCTGAGAGAGGGAAGGAATGAGGGGTGGGGTCACGGTGTGTGCCACACCTTTTGGGGGGCAAGACACAATTGTAAGAGGGACTTTACCTAACAAATGCAATCAGTGTAACCTGGTTTCTTGTACCCTCAATGAATCCCCAACAATTAAAAAATAAATAAAAAATAGGTACAGAACAGATTCCTTCAAATATTCATACATCAAATCTATTTATATACTAAAATGAAAATGCTAATTATCAAGTAGTTTGTTTCTAGAAACAGAAAATAAAAATAGCTGAAGCACTTTCGACCTGAGTAGACTTTTGATTGTTTCATTGGTGTTCTAATAATGTTCTAGTTGTCCTTTGGTCCTTTGGGAGAGTTTTTCATTAAAGTAGTTAAAATTTAAAAAAAAAGCTTTGTTCTTTAAAAATGTTCTAGTAATCAAAAAAGATGACTTCAACTGATCATTCTATTTTCCTGAAGTACATATCCTCTTGTATTTCTTAACTGACCATCTATGAAGTTGAGCTTTTAATTATGTTGCAGTGAGGAGGATCTGACTTGGGCTTGGGCTTTGATTCCAAAGGAAAAGTAAACAGGTTATGGAGAAATGGAGAGAGAAAAATAGATAAAAAGTGAAAGAGAAAAGTTAAAAAGTGAGCAATCTCAGAGAGAAAGTATTCAACACTAATTCATGATTAGAATTAATTTTATATACAATTGTTTATATACATTTTCCATCATTAATTATTATAGTTAATCCTGTGCTGAGCGAAATCAGTTAGCAGAAAGTAGCAGAGAGCACATAATTTCTAATTATTTCAGTTTCTTAACCTGCAAATATGAAACTCTCTTCAATCTCTTCAATTTGAAGATTCTACTAAAGTAAATGTGAAAAAAAATGTACCTACCAAATTCTCAGCACTCTAGCATATGACACTGTCTTCCTGAAATACTTTTCAAAAAATCAAATGAATAATTAAAAAACTTTATTTGAGAAAAGAACATGTTGACTAATTATTCTTTATTTCTGGAAAGAGCGTTCAACAATGCTTAAGGAGAATTGTAGTTAAGGCATTGTGATGAGTAGTCAAGGAGATTACAGAAGTAAGTAAGTGATATTTGCCCATCATACTGAACAAGATTATTTTCTAAAGTGATTATAAGTGATGCTGGATAGGATTCAGGGAAGTGGCAACACTTGTGAATTTATATTCATAAAAATGTGAATTTCCATAATTTTCTATTGAAGTCATCTGAAATAATGTAAAAGTAAATTTTACAAATAGTTATATCATTTAACCCAGCATCTTAACTTCAGGGTACTCATCCTGTAGAAATAAAAGAGCTATAATTCAAGAACATATTTAATTTTTTTTTTATTGGAACACTTTATATGGTGAGGGGAAAAAAGGACACCCTGATCTTTTTCATGAGTTCAAAAATACTTTGGGTTATTCAGATGATGGAGTATCATGCAATTGTATGGCATTATGCATGATACATCTATACATATATTATGCTATACACATATGTTTCTTTAGGAATAATGCCTACCATACACCTTATGTAGCTATTTACTCCAGCAATGGATCTAGGATATAAAGTATGTACCTTCCATATATATTCCTACATTATTTCTTATGGCCCTCTCCATCCCAGTTAATGGGATGACACTCCCACGGTGGCATAGACCAAAGCCTTAAAGACATTTGACTCTTCCTTCTTTCTCTGCATATCTGCCTCTGAACTGCCAGAAAATTAAAAGGCTGCCATTGGCCGTCCTTTTAAACTAAACACAATTTCTTCTCACCCACCGCATGTTAGCAATGATAAAGGCCACCATTATCTCTTCTCTATAATATTGCAATAATGTCTCTATCCCTCACTAACACAGTAAACAGGAATATCGACTAAAGTCACAAAGCAGATCATGGCGCTCCCCTGCTGTCCTCCAGCTTTCCCACTGCACTCCAGTGATAGGCAAGCCCATGGGCTGGCCTAGTTGGCCTGTGCAGTCAAGAGTATTTATACTCTTGTAATTTAAAGCATATCTTCTCTGTTTAGGTCTATACCTGGAATGTCTTAATAACTGTTTTTGAGTCTCTTTTCAGGTGATTTTACACTTGGTGGTTAAATTGCTTTCACTTTCAAGAAACCTCATTGTGCTGTTCAGTGTATGAACTCTTGTGTCTGAGTTTGTGAGAATAGGCTTGTAGAATATTCTGACAGATACGAGGGAGGTTGTAAATTCCTTTTATACCAGGATCAATAACCATCTAACTTGGGCAGATTAAGTTAGCCGCAGGCCGGTTTATATGCGGGAGGACAGATAGACGCTTCTGTGAGTCTCATGTAGCTCTACATAACGTGTTTGTTAAAGTTTCAATGAGAAACGGCACTAAAATGCAAAGGTAAACATTCTGCTTTAAAGTGATGGAGACGAATGGCCGCATGCAGGACAAACCTTTTCAGAGATGGCATAGATCATCGGCATTATGTTTTCGTGTTGCCTGTGAAAAGAGTGCGTGGAGAAAGGCACTACTTGAAATTCAGTTCCAATATCATGTCGGCAAAAAAGCTGTGCTTCTTAGTACATCCAGCCAAATACACTGACATTTTCAGAGTGCATCTGATACATTTCAATAATTAATTCTTAAGTCAAGAAAGAGTCAAGAAATCAGATGAAGAAGCACAGTAGGCTGAAAATTGCCAGTGGGAAGGAAAAAAAAAAAAAAACCCAGCAATAGAGAGAACCTTTTCAAGCTGAAAAGAGGTCAGTGGGATACCACTGGGAACAGGGATGAAGCTTCAGGGGTTTTTATTATTGTTATTTACATAAACCACCCAGAGAGTAATGCGAGAGGCTCAGTCCATAAATTGCAGAAATTGGTAGACTCAGGAAAAGAAAAATGCAATCAGATAGTAAAAGAGCTAAATCAATAAAGTACTTATGTAACAAGAGGAAAAAAAAATCTCTGTAAGAAATGTATTGTCTTTAAAGGAAAACAGATTGTATTGATAGAATGAAGGTGCTGGATAGGAACTTGAGAAATGCTTCGGTAAGCCTCCCTCACAGGGTTGGACCTGCTGTACAGATAGATGGCCTTTATCTTTGTATGTGAGGGGTGTCACAGGATTGCAAACTTGAAAAAGCCTCAATTATGTTAATAGTTGAGTGTGCTTTAATGTGGAAAAGATACATTTAACATAGAAGGTTTCAGACATGCCATAATTGCAACATCATTTCAAAGGATCTTTTTGTAAAAATAAGTTTCATGACTTCTACTTAATAGTTAATTTTTAAAATACCAATTTAACTTAACTATACGTTTATTTCTTAAAGGTCAATCAGTTAGATGGTAGAATTATAGATGTTACTCCCACTCACACAAAAAATAAAATTGGAAATTCAGAATAGAGAGAAAGATAAAACAAGGTCACTGTAGTCATAGTCGGTGACCTACTTAGAAGAATATTTCCTTCCCTCCCTCCCACCTCCCTTGCTTCCTTTTCTCCTTCCTTCCCTCTCTCCACTCTCTCTCTCCCTCTCCCTTCCTTCCATCCTTCCCTCCTCAGGGTCTCTGTTACCCCAGCTAGAGTAGAGTGGCTCAAGCTCACTGCAACCTCAAACTCCTGGGTTCAAGCAATCCTCTTGCCTGAACCTCCGAAGTAGCTGGGGCTACATGCAGGCACCACTGTACCCCACTTTTTTTGAGGGGTTTATTGTAGAGAAAGAAACTCCTTAGTTGTTCAGGGTGGTCTCAAACCCCTATCCTCAAGTGATAGTCCCACCTTGACCTCCGAAGAGCTAGAAATACATGTGTGAGTCATCACATCAACACAAGGTCTCAGGAAAATTTAATATACATAGGAAGTCCAATAACCTCTGTAACATTCTTTCTAAGGTGAAATTCATCCACTGAATGTAAAAGAGTCCCTTGACAGGCAAACACCTGGCACTAGATCACTAGATGACACTATTCGAATGCTTATCCTGACCAGTGGTCAAAGCCACTAATGAGTCAAATATAATATCAATAAACTAATTTTAAAACTCATGGAAAAATCATTGTGTGCTCCTGTATGCTATAATATAGTGATAGGAAACGAGCATTAGGTACTTCTAAAGAAAGCTCTCTATTTTCACATTTAGCTGTAAGACCAAGGCTTAGCACATAATAGGTAGTCAAGTTACTGGACAAACATATAACTTATATTTTTCTAGAACTTCTGGGGAAGTAGTAATGTATAAGAAGAAGGGTCTTGAGTTTACAAATTCACTGCATGCTTCCTTATAATTCAAATAGTTTATGAAATAGTAGTTTCCAATAGTCTCTGTGGAACTATACAATGATTTTTTTAAAGGAAAGTAAATTATATGTATTTGAGTTCCAATTTTATTTTTTATGTGAGTGGGAGTAAAATCTATAATTCAAATGGGTGGAGTAACCAGTACATTTGGTTTTTAAATCTCAGCTTGAATAATATAAGGTGGTCATAGTACAGGTAGGGAATTTTCCACATGTGAAATAATTTGCTATTTGCCAAAGAAATAACAAGTCACTATTTTTTTTTCCTTCTGGGGGGAATAAATCAACTAAGACAGGAGCAAGTGATTTGCACAAACGCACTCTCCAATTATATAGAGAAGTTTCGAAAATGTAAATAAGGTAGCTATTGGCTGAAATTATATTTTATTGTGCTGAAATAAAAGATACCTCAAGATCTTAGATGCTTAAGTCAAAGAGCTGAAGAAATTCAACTTCTTCCTTGCCTGGAGCTATACAGGCTTGAAAGTTCAAAGTTCATAGTGTGTTTTGATTTAATCATATTAGCTATATGAGGTATCTCAGTGAGAGGATGTTTGAGAGATACTCGTAAACATAAAAACACCTCTCTGGAGAAAGGGGAAGGAGAACTCTTTTCCTCGGCAAGAATTCTCTATGCTTATTTGGACTATTTTCTATTTGCTAGATCAGATGAGTATAGAACCAAGCTCTGAATGTAAAGAATATGACTTAAAAGTGAACACTTTTAAATTAATGATTATTAATAACAGATGCAAGGAATTAATCACAGCTAAGAAATTACAGAGCTGCTATAAGACAGTCAGAAGGAAGTTGACTGTCTTATTTTGAGGTAAGTGATGTGGGCAGATTCCTTGTTCAGTAAAAGAACAATTCACTGAAGGGAATCAGCTGATGCTGAGGGAGTTGAAACTTACATATGAGCGTGAATTCTCACGGTAAGTTGCCAAGTTGGAGGATCTGCAGGTAAGCTATGCAGATACAAGAAGATGGCTAGAAGGAAAAACAAAAGACGCGGAAAGAGAGAGAACAAAATATTGCACCTGAAAATGAAACTACCCAAGTAGGTGGAGCAACAGTGAAAGTCCCCCAAATAACAAACTTGAAGAACAGACAATAGAGATCAAGGTAATGGTCACTGAAGCAAACTTCTGGAATTAGTAATAAAAACTGTGAGTCGTTTAATCTCCACACTGCCAGGAAGAGTTCATTATACCTCATTTTTGGAGCTACAGGACCAAGTGCTACTCCAGTGCTCATGGGGACAAAGGCTTGCAAACAGCGCGTACAGTAGGTTTACCTACTGGAAGACTAAAATATTCTATAAGATCAAGGGAGTGGGAATAGCATTCTGCGTCTACAAATTATCAAAGAGGATATTCAGACTAGTTTACTTAGAAAATAAAATGTTATCACCTAGCCATGCATTCCAACTGGAGTCCAACTGGAATGTTATACATTCCTTCCTTTGATTTAAGTTGTTTGACCCTGACATTAATTGCATTTGGCTACTTTTAAACTTCTAATACTGTTATTTATAACATATGTTTCCAAGGTAAAACTAGCTGATAAAAGGAAATGCACTGCAAGGGTAAGAATTAAGTATTTTATTTCCCCCAAATGATCAAATCTACCCTTTGCATATGACTTTCAATTATTTGAAACAAATAAGCAATTGTTTTGTACACGCACTTGAGTATCACATATTGCAGGATTTGATAATAATAATTCACATTTAAAATTTTATTTTCTGACATAAACATTGATGTTTTAAAAGTAACCAAAAATAGAATGAGTCCCATTACATAGCGAATGTGATTTATTCACATTTAGATGATTATTTATATTTTATTTATTTCCAGTGCTTGCTCACCTATAACTATAAATGATTTAATATTTAATTCAAAATAGTTTCATTATCTTTTCAAAATAAGAGTACCCTTTAATATTGTGCTCCTTACAGTAAATGCAACGTACAGTTTGTATGCATTTTTAATAATTGTTTTGCCATCTTATTCCTTTTCAAGCTACTTTATTATGCCCCTTCAGTTACTTTTTTGCCTTCTCCATTTATGCAGAATTATATGGGATCCACCATTTATATGTATTTGCACAAACTACCAATGGAATGGAGGAAGTTAAAAGCATTTTAAAAGAAAACAAATCTTAACAAATTTGTTTAAACTTTACTAACAGAATGTATCTTTTATTTGTTTATTTATTTATTTATTTATTTTTTTGAGACAGAGTTTCACTTTGTCACCCTGGGTAGAGTGCTGTGGTGTCGCAGGTCACAACAACCTCCAACCCCTGGACTTAGGCACTTCTCTGGCCTCAGCCTCCCAAGTAGCTGGGACTACAGGCACCCAATACAATGCCCAGCTATTTTTTGTTGCAGTTTGGCTGGGCCAGGCTCAAACTTGCCACCTTTGGTACATGGGGCCGGCGCCCTATCCACTGAGCCACAAGCACCACCCAGAATACATCTTAATATATTCATCTCTCTGTCAGTTTTAGAAGTAATAGTGATAATATGATTGATATCTTAATAGTTAATGTTTCTAGTCCAATCTTCTTTGAAACATTGGTTACATGATGACAGTTGTCTTTGAGGCTACAGAGAAGTGTTCAACAACAAAAGCAGCATGACTCTATTCAGTCAAAATTTATTTTGCTATGTGAATCAGTATGAGTCCAAGTTTAATAACAGAATATATAGACTGCTACAACCTTCCACTCCACCAAGGTTTAGGAAGACAATGATAACGGCATAATGTAAGGCAAAATGCTGATGTTTATTTTTCTGGGAAATATTTGTTTTTGCCAAAATCATATATAGCTTTTTAAGATTAGATTCTAAACATATATTCATGTTTGCTACTACAAATAGTTTACTTTAAATTATTGAGAGTGACAGGGCAGCACCTGTGGCTCTGTGGGTAGGGCGCAGGCCCCATATACCGAGGGTGGCAGGTTGAAACCCAGCCCTGGACAAACTGCAACAAAAAATAGCCAGGCACCAGGCGTTGTGGTGGGTGCCTGTAGTCCCAGCTACTTGGGAAGCTGAGGCAAGAGAATCACCTAAGCCCAGGGGTTGGAGGTTGCTATGAGCTGTGTGACACCACGGCACTCTACGGAGGGCAATAAAGTGAGACTCTGTCTCTACAAAAAAAAAAAAAATAGAGTGATGTATCTGCTAAGTTTTGGATTTGATTTCAAATTATAAAATAATACCAGTACTTTCAATAGGTCCTTAGGTATAAACTCAACAAATATTTGAGAAATGAATGGATGAATAATTAAATGTGAATAAATTACTGTGCTGTTAAATATCCAGAAATGTCCAGTTGGTAGATTTTAAAATAGAAAAATTGGCTGGGTGCTAGGGTGGCTCCTGCCTTTAATCCTAGCACTCTGGGAAGATAAGGTGCGAGGATTGGTTGAGGTCAGGAGTTCAAGACCAGCCTGAGCAAATGGGAGATCCCATCTCTACTAAAAAAAGAAAATTGAACCAGGCATTGTGGCAGGTGACTATAGTCACAGCTGCTTGGGAGGCTGACGCAGGAGGATCACCAGAACCCAGGAATTTGAGATTACTATGTGCCAAGCTGATTCTGCGTCATTCTAGCCTGGGGCAAGAGAGTGAGACTCTGTCTCAATAAATAAATAAATAAATTATGTAATAGAACTACTGCTGTTTATAAGAAATGCTTTCTTTCAATATTTCTTTTACTACTCTATGAATATATATATTTTCTTTTGTTTTAAGAAAACTCTTACAAACAACTAAGACTTTAAAATGTGAGTTATCCTAACGTGTTTTATTTAAGAGAGAGAGAGAAGGTGATTTATGGTGATTGAAATAGTGATAGAAGAGATACTCACAAACACATATTTTGCTCTAATTAATGTGGAGTCAAATTATCACGCTGAAATGACCTATTAGCCAGGCCACCTGTTGCACCAGATGCATTAAATATCATTTGAGCGTGAAAAATCCCCAAACATTTGTTAACACTTCCCAAAAGGCTGGTAGAGAATTCTAAACTCTTGTATCCCAGCTATATTTCACCTAAACATAAATCAGTCTTCCAGTTTTAGAAGAAAAAAAAGTATTTTCTGCATAAATAGCAATTCTTTATTTGCTGACAAGAAAATCTCAAGTCTTCAATGATCACATTAGATTATGTAGAAGCAACCATCTCTATTTCTACAGGAAACTATCTAATATACACAGACATTAGCTCCCTATTTCCCAGTTTTTATTTGTAAACGCTATCGCAAATTAGTTACGCAAGCCATTTGGAATATATATTGTTGGGATTTCCAAACTTTGTTAAGCATTCAGACTTGACAGACTTTTTCCCAAGATGACGTCTGACTGAGGTGGGAGATAGTGACTTCATGAACTATTGGGTTATTGTTCAAGTCAGATAGCATGCCTTCCTTGAATCTAGATAGCACACTTATTAAGCGAACAAAATGCCCATCAGAAAATTATCCCATCTAGAGAAGAAAGATTACGTGGAAATTATTTGGAATTTTTTTTCTGCCAGGAGGTGATTTTTACTTGGTAGGATGAGAAAATATGGAAGCAGTGAGTTAAATTAAAGACTCTTTTGGTGTTTATGCCACACGCATTAGCACTGCTTTGATATAACATAACCTTGTGTTGCATTATACTCAAGAATCAAGTGTATAAATAACTTTTGATCTGTTGAAAATAGAATATACAATGAAGCTGTGTAGTTTTCATTTTCAGCGTTATTCTTGACCAGTTATTTTTAATAAAAATTTCCTCCCCCTGAATTATTTAGATATACGAAATTTTCAAATATGAGAACCAATAATATAAGTAAGAACTACATGAGGGGAAAAATCTTATCTGGTATTTTTTTCAGGAAAGCAGTTTACAATTTTTCCTTCCCTCTCACTTGTCTTCCACAGTTGAAAATAAATGTACTTCTCTGTGGCCTAACATGTTGACAAGATCAGGATCGGCATTCCACATTTCTACCTCCAGTGTTGATGACAATTAAGAGAAATAAAGAATAATAAGTATTGTAAATTGTTTACAATTATTTAAACGCATTTATTTAATTAATGTTGAGTTTCGTTTCCCCCCTGCTAAATTTTTCAACTGAATTCTTGAAAGGATTTTCTATTCTCTCATACAGGACTGCTTATCTCTAATATTACCACTAACCATTCTAGGTCAAGCTATAATCATTTCTCCTTGGACTTCAATAATTTTCCTGGCAATTCAACTTATCTGTTTGTCATCTGAAGTAATTTCTTCTAATCTGTTCTTCATGAGCAGCCAGAAATCTTTTTCAAAGTATAAATATTAAAAAATCCCAATCCCATATCTCTGTCACCTTTAAAAAACCCTTAATTGCTTCTCACTATTATAATACAACATAATAAACAACAAACCAAAAGAAACAAAAAAACTCTGCAACAGGTCTTTCAAGGCATGATGTTGTCTGGCTATGTCTGGCTACCTATCTCCTCTCATGATACCTTGGTTCCCACAGATTTTTTTTTTTTTTTTTTTTTGTAGAGATAGAGTCTCACTTTATTGCTCTGAGTAAAGTGCCATGGCGTCACACAGCTCACAGCAACCTCCAACTCCTGGGCTTACGTGAGTCTCTTGCCTCAGCCTCCCGAGTAGCTGGGATTACAGGCGCCCACCACAACGCCTGGCTATTTTTCTGTTTTTGCAGTTCAGCAGAGGCTGGGTTTGAACCCGCCACCTTCGGTATATGGGGCCTGTGCCCTACTCGATGAGCCACAGGCACTGCCCCCCACATATTTTTCTAGAGGGAACTATATTGGTTTCTTGAAGTCCTTTGCTAGCATTCCCTTGATGTGAGCAGTTCTTTCTATTCTTTGCCTTCTAAGTTCTGACCAGGTCTCCAGCTTTCTTCTGACCATCACTTTCTCCAAGAAGCCTTCCCCACGGCCATCTTTTCCTAAGGTAAATGTCCATGTGATTGAATCTCATTGTATAATTGAGCTATTGTTTCACAGTAGCAAATGTACACTTATATTCCTTCTAATGACTGTATGATTCGTGTCTATATTTTACACTAATTAGCACTTCCTAAGGTTGATACTGATTCCACACCACTAAATCCAGTAGTGAATCCTCAATTCTCTTCTATCTTGACTCAGCACAAACATTTGCCCCAGTTGAGAATTACTTCTACGGACACATTCATCTCTCGTTGCTTCTTCTCTTCTCTGACTCCTTTGCTCATATTTCATGCTCTATTTCATCTTTAAGTTTGGAACATCTGAGAGACCAAGTCCTCAGGTTTCTGTTACCTTCTCCAACTTTACTTGTGTATTAGGAAAGCTCATTCAATCTTATGGTTTATACACAGTTCATAGACTTGTTTTCTAAATTTCACACTCTTTAAGCCAACATTTTTTTGTTTTTTTGTAGTTTTTGGTTGAGGCTGGGTTTGAACCCCCCACCTCCAGCATATGGTGCCAGCACCCTACTCCTTTGAGCCACAGGTGTCGCCCTTTAAGCCAGCTTTTATAAGTCATCTTCACTTGAATGCCTGATAGGTGTCTCCAACTTCACATGGTGAAAACTGAACTTCCCTTATTTTTCCACGTTCCTCCTAATCCTCTCCACGGTGAAAATACAATTTTATCCTTTCATTCTTCAGGCGAAAGCAAAAACAAACAAACAAAAATTGATATCATCCTACACTCCACCCTTTATACATGTATCATGTGCCACTTCCAGTAAGCAAATTGTGCTAGGTGTAATTTGATCCTCATTGCTGTGACTCTGATCCCACCATCATCATTTGTCCTCTGGTTTCTTGGAAAAGCATCTTAGCAACTCTCATTCCATTCAGCAGAGCAACGAAACTGATCCAGTTAAAACTAAGCCAGTGTTTATCCCAGTATTTATCTACTTAATCGTTCAGTAGTTGCCACTTCACTTGAGGAAGACAAATGTCCTTGCATGACTTGTATCTTTCTCCCCTGTCTGGCCTTTTCTCTTATTTGCTCTCCCAGGCTTGGGCTTTTCTACCATTACAGAGCTGTAGAATGTCTTTTGAATAAGCAGGCCAGTTATCGCCTTAGGCCTCTGTCCTTTGCTGGTTTCTTCTCTTGGAATGACTCTCTCAGATATCCACACGGCTTTCTCCCTCCCCATCACCACTAGAATGCCCTGGCCTCGCAATTTAAAATTAGAACCACTCCCTAACCTTCTGCCAGCATTGTTCTCTCCCGCTTCTGTTTTACCTTTTTCTTTGCAATGGTTATTACACTGTAACATATTATAGTTTTTAACTTTTTTCCTCCTCATACATTTTCAGGAGTCCCTGAAAGAATAAATGAATGACTGGATGAGGGGAAGCCCTGAAGTAGAAAACTGAGGAACCTGTGAGTATAGAGACATACTTTTTTCTCCTAATTGTATCTTAGCACAGGCCTGTCATCTGAATGTTTGTGTCCTCCCCAAATTTATATTTTGAAACTCAGTCACTAGCTGCTCGGCACCCTTAGCACAGTGGTTACTGCACCAGCCACATACACCAAAGGCGGTGAGTTCAAACCCAACCTGGGCCAGCTAAACAACTGCAACGAAAAAATAGCCAGGCATTGTGGTAGGCATCTATAGTCTCAGCTACTTGGGAGGCTGAGGCAGGATAATCGCTTAAGTCCACGAGTTTGAGGTTGCTTTGAGCTGTGACGCCATGGCACTGTACTGAGGGCGACGTAGTAAGACTCTGTCTCAAAAAAAACAAGCACCAAAAGCCAAAAAAAAAAAAAACTCAATCACTAGTGACAGCATAGGGAGGTGGATTTTTAGGAGGTGATTTATTTGAAGAGGGGAAACCTCACCCTATTAAAACAGGCCTCATAGAGCTGCCTTGCATTTTCCACCACGGGGAAATGCAGTGAGAAAGTGCCACACGTAAAGTACAAAGCAGGCCCTCATCCCGCACTGACTCACTAGGAGCCTGGATCTAGAGTATTGCAGCTCCCAGAACCATGAGAAAGTAATGTCTGTTGGTTACAAGCTACTCAATACTTTGGTATTTTCCTAGAGTGACCTAAATGCACTAAAACGTATGGTGTAGATGTTCAATGCAAATACATCAAATGAAATAACATTGTTTGTTTCTCTCTCTTCCTCACAGTGTTCAGTAAGAAAAAGCATAAAGTCTATCTCATTATTGTAAGGTTTTTCATACATATTAATCATTGGCATAGGTCAAGTGCAGGGACCACATTATACTCATCACCAAGTGTTAAGTTCCTGTCTCCATAATAATGCCTTATTTAATTAGAAGTTACTTACATCTGGGTATCAGTTGGCTATTACAAAAGTGCTTTTGCTTGTTCTTTTTGATCAATGTAACTATGAGGTAGCTAGTGTTGATATTTTAATTTCCATTTTACAAAGCAAACAAATAGAGATATGAGAATCCAGAAACTTCAATAACCTTCTGCAAAGCTTTTAATTGTTCACTTTGCTAGTGATAAATATGTCATGTTGTTGAGTCAAAGGCCTTATTTCAGTAAAATATGTAACTATAGCCTCATCTGTTATGAAATATAAAGTCACATTTATTTTTAGTATAAATTAACTTTTAGCTTTATAACATGTGTTTCAAAAAAGCCCCTAAATGCCCAACTAACTGCTACATATTGATCACCGTGCTTTTACCTTATTATAGAAATTTTCTGTTTAGAAACCTGTAAGAAGCCACAAACCCTGAGATTTTAATTATAGACTTTCTGAACCCCCATGCAGCAGCCGTAGAATAAGCAAATACCATTTTTATTAGCATAATAGAATGACATGAACCAACTGAATGAATTGAGTCCCAGAAGATCTTGCCTTTGAGATGAGATGTGTCCAGAGAGAATAAGAAAGTATCAAAATGATTTATCTACAGTGGAAATGAGGATACGAAATTAAAGACACAATGCTTAAACTAATTCCTAATTGCTGTAGAAAACTGGGCTCTGCTTTGGTGGCAAACAAGTTGTATTTATCCACTTGTCCACAGTAAAGCTCAAACCTATATTTGCATTTCAAGAAGAAAAGAGAAACAGGAGAAAATGCAGCTCCATTCAATCAACTGAAAAATACTACTTGGTTAGACTTGCAAATGGACTTTGGAGAAGTGTTTCTCCATCCTGACCCAGACTGGTTTGTACTGTGTGACATGAAGGAGGTCAGGTGCACAGCAGGAAGTAATGAGGTATCCACAGCACCGGTTCATGTCAAATCCCTATGCAGTGAGAAATGAAAAACAGAAACCCAACTTCACACTTCCAATGCAGCTGCACTTTAGAAACAACTAAATTTATCTATATTTTGATCCACTGAATCATTTTACAACAAAATTTTTTATGAGCACACTCCTTATCCCTTCAATTCCTCTTCTGAGTTCAGCATTTCACATTAGCTGTGCCTGAAGCTTTTCTAGAACATTACCCATCTTATTGAGAAACTAATTACTTTCTCTCTCTCTCCCCAACGGGGAATAAGTGAGGTTAACATAAGGTGAATGAATGAAAGAGATGAAAGCAAGCTAGAAAAAAAGAAACATGTGAGTAAAAAAGCAATGAGAGACAGTGAGTCTACCTAGAGAATATTTGCCCAGCCAGTGTACCAGACTAAGAAGGTCTGATGTCTTTGTTCTCACCATCAACTTATCATCATTCCCTCACCCCTAGCCCCACTCAATCTGGTGGTGGTGCGAAGACCTCAGTCAATGGATTTAAGTAAGTGACATTTAGGTAAATTGTAATATTGAGTAATCTGGTCTTTTTTAGAGGATTTAGTAGATTAAAGGATCAAATTCAGGAGTCAGTATGTCTGGCTTGAAATTTTTGCCCTACCTCTTACTCATTTTGTGACTTTAAAAACATTTTATTTTCCACATTAAGAAATGAGGTTAATAATAATACCTGTCTCAGAGGGTTTCGTGGGGATTGAAATAGAAAGTGCATATAAAATTTTTAGCCTAATGTCTAGTAATAGAAGAATTAGCTATTAAAATTATTATTGTTATTCACTCTTTTAGAAGTTAGAAAAAGACTGGAGTAATAAATTACTTTTATAAACATCATCATACTATCATATATATCAATATCAGTAGCAATTTTTCTAGAGTACTGAGATGAATTAGAAGTTGGATTAATGAAACAAAATTTTCAGCTTGGTGCCCATAGCACAGTGGTTATGGCTCCAGTCACATTCACCGAGGCTAGCAGGTTCCAGGCTGGCCCAGGACAGCTGAACAACAATGACAACTGCAACAAGAAAATAGCTGGGTGTTGTGGCTGGCGCCTGTGGTCCCAACTACTTGGGAGGCTGAGGCAAGACACCATGGCACTCTACCGAGGGTGACATAGTGAGACTCTGTCTGAAAAAAAAAAAAGAAAAGCAATGTTCCTAAAGGCCTTCCACCTGGAGCCTGTCGTGAAAAATGTATTACAGAAACACAAACGCTTTTAAATTCTCTGACACATCCAAATATTCCCTTAGATCAAACTTCAGCAGGATAAACATAAGCATCAATGATTGTTTCTTTCTTTGTTATTTTTGATGAAGATTTTGTAATTTTTATGCAAGTGTTTGAATAACTTCTTACTCTGTAAATTTAGATTCAGCTTCAACACAGGGAGTGAAGCTATATTTTAGAAAGAAATTACATTATAGACTTATTACTCAATTTCTCCATTGTTATAAAAACAAGGTATTTTTACATTTTAAGTATTACAGAAACCTCACTGTCTCATAATGTTCTTGATTTTTTTCCCATTTCTTTTGACTTTGTGTTAAAATTCATTAATACTACTACTTCCATACTTTTGGTTTTTAATATTAGAAGTGAAGAAAAATAATATACACCTGGAGAATCACTCACATCTTTGCTTTGTGTTTATTTTTATTTTATAATGAATAGAAACATATGAATGTCATCATAAAGATAAAATGTAGCTGATACAGAGCAGTTTTATTTTTTCTACTTACCTTATATTACATGTTTTCATGTTTGTTTGCCTTTCTCAGAGATATTTAAATTATGAGGGTGATGATGAAAATAAAAATCATAAATGGTAAAATGCACTGAGTGCCATTCCTGACATTGACCCCTTTTTATGATTTATTCCATACAATCATCACAACAACTGAATGTTGTGTGAAGTTAAATGAAGTTAGTCAAATTGTCTGTGGGATGAAATCTAATGGGCAAAACTAGGATTCTGTGGTAAGCCCAGCTGAATATAAAATTGATGTCTTAATGGATAGGACATGCTCTGTAGAAAACCCACTAAAGATAAAATAAGATAAAATATCAGAATAGCTTGAAGCTACTTCAACTTCTTATGTACATTCAATTAACACTCAAATGTATAATATGCCTTGTAACTTGAAATTCTAAATGTCATATTTTGGTTTTATAGTGTACTTTTTAATATTATATTTTGAATAAATCATTTATTTGATAACATTATGTATGATAATTACTCAATAAACCCAGTAAATTAAAATACTTATTTTCTTTTAAACCACATGTATATCTCAATTTAGCTAGCTGAGGGCTTTCCGCTAACTTTTAATTCTTAAGCAAAGTCAGAATAATTATGTTAATTTTATTTGAGCAAAGAATAATGATTATATGATTGTTGAATTTTAAAATATTCATTTTGAAAATAACAGCTAATGGCTGATATTGAAGAAATGGCATGTAATACTATCCTCACTATATTTGCCAAATTTTGACTAAAAAATAAAACCCCCAAATCAGGATTAAAGACTAAAAATACTTTTTCCGGGATAAAACTATTTAAAGATTTATAAGATTTTGGTACAATATTAGTCATTAAAAACATGGAGTGTATTTTATAAATTTATAATAGAGTGAAATAAAATCATTTTATACAAAGAAAGCTTAAGAGTACTCTAAGGTACATTTTCCCTTTAAGTGATAACTCATTGGCATTGATAATCTAATTTAAAATTCACCATGATATGGAAATGTGCAATCAATTGTAGAGTGTTGAGAATTGAAACAGGAGACAAATTAAAAACTACTTCAGGCAACCTTCGAGGTATAAATGATTTGAAGAATAAAAGTCCATGTAAAAGTAACTATGGGGATAAATTTGATAATTGATTGAATGTGAGGGCTGTTCAGTAGAATTTAGGCATGTTTCAGATTTTTGAAACATGGAAAATCAGACAAATATTGGTATTATAAGAAGACATAGAAAATCAGAAGGTTCTGATTTGCAAAAATAAGACTATTAATTTCCAATATTAAAGAAGAAAATGTTTAACAAAGTGATGAAATATTAATTAAGAGCTTAGTAGGAATATCAAGCCCAGAAAGGTGATAACAGAAGTCAACTAACAAAACTTAATACAAAGAAAACATTTATATTTTTTTGGTCTCTGTTGACTGTAGGCAAGAAAACCCTAATTACAAAGCCTAATTTATAAAGACATAGACCCAAGGACAAAAATAAAATAGAGCAATAGTTCTCAATCTTCCTAATGCTGTTACCGTTTAATACAGTTCCTCATGTTGTGGTGACCCCAACCACAAAATTATTTTCATCGATACTGCTAACAAAAATAATTGTATGGTTAGGGATCACTACAACATGAGGAACTGTATTGAAGGGTCACAGCATTAGGAAGGTGGAGAACCACTGAAATAGAGTCTCTTAAAAATATATTAGAGCAAGGGGCTTGAGTACCAAGAGATTGCTCCCTCAATCTCGCACTCTTTGTACAGTGCTTTTTATTCTTCTCTCATTTTACAGACTCAATTCATTTTATCAAATCTACATACAAAATGTATGGCCCTACGGGACAACTTCTGCCTCCTGTTTCTTTCACTTTTCCCTTTATCGCCTTACTCCTTTCCAGTTCTAAATTGTCAGAGAAATAATCTGATTGGTTCTGTTGTTCTTTTGACAGTTAACAATGATGAGAGAGGTTACTTGTGGGCACATATTCACCTAGAAAATGGTTGCTTCCTCTATTTTATTGGAAGTTCAGATTTGGAAAACTGAACAAACAAAGTAATGGGTAATCTTTTTAAGAATCAAAATATAACTTGCATTAAACCTATGTTCAACAACAGGATATAGAAGGAGAGAGAAAGAAAGAGGTAAACAAGAGTTAAAAAAGAAAATTAAGTATGTATGTCAGAGCCACTGACAGTAAATGGAAAACAAAAGAATTAATAAGAAAAGAGCAAACAAACCCCAGCAATCATTGGGCAGGAGAGAAGAGGAACAGAACATTTTTCCAGGAAGATGGAAGAAAGGACAACAACAATGAAAAATGCTTACTTTCCCTAAGCATCAGAGAAATGCAAATCAAAACCACTTTGAGATATCAACTAACCCCAGTGAGAACAGTCCACATCTCAAAATCCCCAAAGCTGCAGATGCCGGCATGGATGCAGATAGAGGGGAACACTTAGGCACTGTTGGTCAGATTGCCAACTAATACAGCATTTTTTTTTTTTTTTTTGAGACAGAGTCTCACTTTGTCACCCTTGGTAGAGTGCTGTGGCATCAAAGCTCACAGCAACCTCAAACTCTTGAGCTCAAGCAATTCTCTTGCCTCAGCCTCCCAAACAGCTGGAACTACAGGTGCCCGCCACAAAAATGAGGTCTCAGTTTGGCTCAGGCTGGTCTCGAACCTGTGAGCTCAGACAATCCACCCGCCTCAGCCTCCCAGAGTGCTAAGATTACCAGCATTAACCACCATGCCCAGCCTAATATAGCCTTTTTGAAAAGAAGTGTGGAGAACACCTAAAGAAGTAAAAGTAGACCTCTTACTCGCTCCTGCAATCCCATAACTAAGTATCTACCCAGAAGAAAAATAAATCATTTTACCATAAACACATTTGCACTTGAATGTTAATAGCAGCTCAGTTTACAATTGCAAAGACACGGAAATAACCTAAGTGCCTATCGACCCATCCATGGATTAACAAACTGTGGTATATGTCTAATATGAAATACTATTCAGCCATAAAAAAAGGTACTTTGCATCTTTTGTATTTACCTGGATGGATTTGGGGAACATTCTTCTAAGTAAAGTATCTCAAGAATGGAAAAGCAAGCATCCCGTGTACTCTGTACTAAGCTAAAACTAGTTGATTAACAACTATAGACCCACATGAAAAAAAAACAAAACACACAATTAAATTAAAGAAAGGGGGAGGAGGAAGTCCAGTAAGTGCCTACTTAATGGGTATGATGTAGGGGTATATGAAGTCCCTCCTGGGTGAAGGACTCAGATACACCCCAGGGTTTACATTACAACTGCAAATAATTTCACCTAATAGCATGTAACTTCATATTACACTCCCCTCAAAAAAAGAAACAATATATACTCATATGTAATCAGGTGAGAAAATTAGTAATATTAGGACTATTTAGATTTGGTCACTGAAGAATAATCATGATCTTCTGATTAACAGTTGCTACAGAGATAAGAAAAGAGGAATTGACAAATTATTTGATAAAATTCAGATATATTATGTTTATACTATTATCTTTAGATACTGGCATAGTAACCCACAATTTAAAAAATTGAGAGGGATGAATTGAAGCAATTTTCTATGCCATTACTAATACCTGCTGACTGATTCCTAGAGACTTCTGTTTTGGTCTAAATAAACAGGAACTGCTATTTTAAGAGCATTATTAAAAATTTTATTGGAAGTTGATGTCACAGTCACTAGTCTATGGTTTCTGGAACAGAATCAGTCTTCCCTAAAAAGAAAATCTCAGAACACATATTTCTCTTTCATATTCCAGAAGCTCCCCACATTTGCATGACTCCATAAGGATAAATGAATGAAAGATAATCCTCTCTAAAACTTCTCTTCTAGTTTTCTAGATGTAGGTTTTCTGGGCCAGGAAAAATAAAGTATTTTAAACAACCATTTGCTCTCATATTAACTTGGGTTTTATTTTTCTCCTATCCACATTTTTTTTTCTATTTGAAGACCATTTGCCTCGACATAGAAATTGGACAATCAAAGCATTGAGTAGTTTTTTCTATTATCTTTACATAATATACAACATTCTCAAACAACAGAAATAAAATTTCAATTTCTACTTGAGGCATAGTAAATTTTAGAAAGTGTCATTACTGGCCTTCATAACACCTTGTAGATGCAAAAATATAAGCATAAAGTAAACTATGTCCTAAAGTCCCCTGCAGGCGTAATAAGTGGAGAGAAGAGATAAAATGGTTATGTGGGACAGTAGAGATGGAAGCGTGAGATGCATTCAATTGGGTACAGAAATATGCTTGCATTTCAGAATTTAGCCAGCTTGGGTCCTGAAATACTTGATAAACACCTGTAATATAATTTGTAGCTGTGGTCCTCCAAAAGTAAATTGTCTTTCCTATATTTAATATTTTGCATCCTGCATATATAATTGGAATTATAATTATTTTTGAGAATAATTAAGTAAACATAGATGTGATTATAACTAGAGGTTTTACATAATGGTATACTGTAATGATTCCTGATTGCTCCCTTGCCTATTATGTCATCTTCAAATTTATTTTCCTCTACTTTCTTATAATAGCACAAGGCTTCATTCAAAAGTTTCCTCATTACCCTGAAATGAATGTTCACGTTTCTGCTTGTGTATCTTCACTTATGCTTTCTGATTCATTTTTATGCACTTTTATTTTAATGTACATCCTATCTATCCTTCAAAAACCACCTCAGGCTTCACCTATATGAAGTCATATTCAAGGATTCCATGCCGACACATGCCTCTCTCCAGGCACCTTTATCCACATATGCTCTACCCCACAATTAAGGCATCATTAGACATTGTTTTCCTTTTCTCACTCTTAAAACTAAATTTATTAACTTTGATTATATAAAAACTTCATGTTTATATATTAAACCTATATTCATTATTAAGTAATTTCTTAATTGCCCTGTAAATGTGTTTATTTGGTTTGCAACCAGACAGAAAATTACTGTGGCAAAGATTGGCTAAATCTCTACCACATTTACTGGAACAAGAAACTAGCCTTCGGGTGGAAGATATAAAATGATGTAACAATAAGTTTACCATCTTATCTTTCACATCTTTAGTATTTTATAAACGAATATATTGTTAAGAAAATATTATACAATAAATGCCTACCCTTATCAGAAGGGAGTAGTTAACACTTCAAAGATGGGACTATGTCTTTGCTCTGTCAGAGTTTTAAAATAGAAAACTAGATGTAAAACTAGAATCTGGACTGAAAAGTGGAATTATTATTATTTTTGCTATTTAAGGAGCAGAAGCAAAAAAGATTTCTAAAAACGTAGATAGATAGCTCTAGAGAGTATGAATTGGAACATACAAATGATAAATCTATGATACAGCATCAAACGTAAATTTGCATTTTTCAAACCAATAAAATCCTAGACATGTCAAGACAAAAAAAAAGTTGGTAGAGAGATATTTTGAGTATTGGACATGAACTTACTTTCAGGTCTCAAGCAAATGCAAACTTAATGAAACCAAAAGTATAGGAGTAAAAATTTTTTTTTTTTTTTTTGAGACAGAGCCTCAAGCTGTCGCCCTGGGTAGAGTGTTGTGGCATCACAGCTAACAGCAAACTCCAACTCGTAGGCTCAAGCCATTCTCCTGCCTCCACCTCCCAACTAGCTGGGACTACAGGCACCCACCAAAATGGCCAGCTATTTTTTGGTTGCAGGCATCATTGTTGTTTGGCAGGCCCAGGCTGGATTCAAATCCACCAACTCAGTGTGGCTGCCACCTTAGCCGCTTGAGCTACAGGTGACGAGCCAAGGAGTAAAATTATAAATAGACATTTACAGTTTATAATATTCAATTTTTGGAGGATTAATTTTTTTTATGTAAGTCTATGAAGTCATGCTTAGTTTTGAGACTTTTCTTCAGGTTTATTTTATGCCATATTTTTTCCAATACTCAATTTTATCAAGGTAATTGTGATCGGCAAGCACAATGTTAATGCACCAAAAAGTGGTACATAGAACATGAGCACAAACTTACAACCAGCCATGCAAATGCAGATATTGATATGTATATATAAGAAACTGAGTAATGAAAGTAACATATTTTTATTTGTATGAATTTGTGTAAAGATATATACCCCGATATAGTATTATCACCAACAGAATTGATTCTATTCTTTAAGAGAACTTAGGAGACAGGGCAGACAAATGATTTATGATGAGCCATGCAGAAGGAACAGGAGCTCACCTTTGACTTTATTCTTTGAAGCAGCCGCTGGTACCAAGGAAAGGTTGCAGAAGAAGAAAACAAACATACTAGATGTTAGATAAGAGGCTCTAGTAAGTAAACAGAGAGGTTAATAGTATTAAAGTCTAATAAGAGTACATTTATGATTACATGATGAACATACTTTAAATTAATCCAACCTCTAACAAACAAAATCACAGTTGTTATATTTTGTTAGTCTAGGATTAAAACCTTTGCATATGAAAAGTAAGATGGATTGGAACAACACAGTAAATTCCAACACTACAAGTCCCCAAGTTGCTTTGAAAAAATATATATCTTCCTCTACGTTTTTCTTAACTCTAAATTTTAGTTAAAATCAATTAGTAAAGTGTAACTCCAGGAAGCTTTAATAAATCACCAGGACAAGTCACTTCCACTTTTTTGAGTGATTACTAAATGCCAGAGACTAACTTCAAGCACCTTCCACACATCTTCCACCTAATAATGATGAGCTTGAGAAGTAAGTTTTCTTGTCCTTCGCTGATAGATGTAGAAACTGAAATTTAGAAAGGCCAAAATACTTGCTAAAGATGACACTGTGTAGTAACAGACCCAGCAAGAAGACCTCTAAAGGCCCCTAACTGTTTCAGCCTGAGTCCCTGTCCATCTCAAACCCCACCTTTGGGTAAATTCTGAGAACAGGTTTCTGACAAGGAAGTTCTCAGGTTCCCTGACTCCCTAGCCACAGGTAGAACAATGGTGAAAGCTCACGTAAGCTGCGTTTCCCAAGCTACTGAGCTTTCCAAGCTGTCTCCATGCCAATTGCCAATGCAGTAGCCCCCTGAGCCAACTACCTGACTGTAACCCTGCCCCCCCAGCTAACCGTCATGTTTTGCTTCTGTTATTGCTCGGCTTGCCACATAGCAATGAAAAAGGGTATAAAAGGCTGCCTGCATTTCTCTTTGGGGCCATTTGCCATTTGGGGCAGTGGTCCACCTGTGCAGATGTAATAAATCACCACCTGATTTGGGCCATTTGCCCTTTGGGGCAGCGGTCCACCTGTATAGGTGTAACAAATCATCACCATTTGATTTGAGCCTAAAGTGGGGTCTGTGTTTTCTTATGGGTGGCCACAGTTACAACTGTTGAAAATAATCAAATTTGGGATTTTATTTTAAGTGTGTCTGATTCCAAAATTTGTGCTCTAAGATATAGTCTTAAGTTTTTGGATTTAAAATGGTTTAAATGGTTTAAAATATCTAAGGAGTTTATAGTGTATCAGTTATTTGGAACATTAGATTCTTTACATTTCATTTCATTCTCTTTTTACTCTCTGTTTCCACTTCTCATCTTGGAACACTGAATATACCTGCATATTTTCTTTACAAATATTTTCAGCCCTTTCATCTGCAATATTTAAAATAGATAGGATGTACATTAAAAGGAATATACATGAATTCAAGGAACTGATTCACCAACTAAATCACAATCATCAGTTTTACAAAGTCAAAACAAAATAATAAGTTTCATTAAAGTCACTAAAATACTTAATATTGAAGCATTAATTTAAGAATTTTTTTATCAAGTAATCTGCATCTTTTTAATTATTGTAACACATCTGCTTTCTTGTTTGTTTCCAAATACAGTATTATACAAAAACTTACAAGTGATCCTAGAAAAGTGAACTATGTCCTCACCCCAATGTCAACTTCTAACATAATCAATGTTAACAGTTTACTAATGTTAATGAATTTAAAAATGCACAGTTCTTACAAAAAGCAATAAGCTCAAAAAATTTTGCACATGTTTACCACCAAACAAGATCCTACTTTATTCATTATTTTGCAGTCTGCTTTCCCCATATTTCTCAGGTTAACTCAGAGTGCTAACTCATTTATTTTAATAATTGCTTTATTTGTCTGTAGTTTATATAAAATATGGAACTATTTCCTATTGTCAGGTTGTTTGTAGTTTTTCTTTTTTTTCTAATAACAATTTAGCAACACATATCTTTATGTCATATCCCTTACGGACTGACTGTACTGGTATTCATTTCAGCAGGATAGATTTTCAGATTGTTTTCATATCTCTGCCCAGAAAACCATTGACAAAGATGAAGACCTTAAATATTGCAGATGAAAGGGCTGAAAATATTTGTAAAGAAAATGTGCAAGTACAGTCAATGTTCTAAAATAAGAAGTGGAAACAGAGAGTAAAAGGAGAATGAAATGAAATGTAAAGAATCTCATGTTCCAAATAACTGATACACTACAAACTCCTTAGATATTTTAAACCACAAATTATTTTATTTAACTTTTCTTACTATTTGTTTTCCATTAAAAATTCAGTTTTTGATTTCTTGGTAAAATTTTAGTGGATTTATAATGGATTATTTCACATCCTTATGGTTTCTTTTGTATTTTAAGACAGCATATAGCTGAATAACATATTTTTAGATTATGCTGTTATTTGCCTCATTTTCAAAGAAAATATTACAATGCATCAATACATTTTACTTTTTCATGTGATGAAAAAATTCATTTCAAACTCCAGTTCATCATTTGACAATTTTTATCATGAATTCAAAGCAAAATTGCCAAAAAGCATTGTAAAATTTGGGGAAAATTATACCTAATTAACTTCTAATACATATCAGATACAACCAATATTATATAAAAATTATTTTTACTAAAAATCAGGGAAATGAAGATAGAGAAAGCCCATCATTACATTTGTCAGTGGAATGGAGGTAAATTATTGACTGTACTCAAACATTACATGAAGACAGAGGATTTTATTCTTAGGTTATTGGGTAGGTACCAAAATAAAATAGAAAGAAAAACAAAAGCTCTATGTATGTATCTGTGTGTGTTCAGGCAGCTATTACTAGACTAGGTTGGTTAATATAATTGGAAAGAGGCCAGGCTACCAGGCTTGTTAGCCCAATTATAATTCTCTGCATACTCAATAAAAGAAGCCAAGATGACAGCAATCCTGTCATAAATGTCATGTTCATACTTGTAAGAGTTTCCATTGTCAGCACAGACCAATTATAAGTCAATTGTAAAGTGCACATTGCATAACACCCACAAATGACTGAAAATTATCTTAAAATGCCATTTTAACTGTTTATACTTAAAACAAAAAGAAGGGAATTAAAGGTACTTTGACCAGAGAAAAGTGTTAGATATGTCATCAACATTTCTTTCCCTTTATAATAAAATCAGCAAGTTATAAATATAATATTCCAGTTGTTCACACTTTTTTCAGAGATTATTAGTTACAATTTTAAATTTATAAATGGTAATAAATTAATTATATGAAAACCTATGCATATAATTTTTGAAAAAAAAACCATGTGACTAACAGGGAATTACCATAGCTACTTACATAGGAATGTTGAATAGTTTTTGAAGAGCTATCTTTAAAGGCAATAAGGTGTATCTCTAAAAGTTCGATTGCAAACCATTCAAAAGCAAAAATACAATTAATTCATTACATTACTGATGCGCTTGATTAGTTTCATTGATTTAGGCACTTGTCCTGCTTTTTGGAAGAGATCACACTGTCAAGCAATTTTTCAAGGAACTGGCGAGTCTGAACATCATTTCTAAAGTGGAGACCAGGGACAATAAACAGGGTAGGAGGCCATTCTCAGGGATTGGGTAGATCTCACCTCAAAACTGATTCAACCTACTCACATGTTTGCTATTCCTTTAAACTCTTGCTATTAATTTTAACATTTATTGTCATAACAAAATGTGCATATATTTTTATCAGCATATGAAAGATGTAGATAATGTAGGATATATTGGTGCCTTTAGATAAGTTATTTATCTATAAAACATCTACTAAACTGCTAGCAAAATCTTTGGCAGTATTTATTCAGAGCGCTCAAAGTACTGTATCTTTTTAAGATTATATACTTTTGTTTCTGATTCTTCCAACTTTGTTTTCCATTCTTCCTTCTATGCAAAAATGTATAGATAAGGGACCCTTTTTTCTTAAAAGGGAAGCAATAAACTTAGAACTTAAACAGTTTAAGGAGGCAGAGATCCCTGACATCTGTGACCTCACATTCACATATATTTGATGTTTCCCCACATCCCAAATATATCTGCAGTGAAAAAGATGAAATCAAACTTTGCCGCTGGCTGATACTGTGCAACACAAAGGTTTTATATAGGAAAACAGTTGTCCTTATAGGACACAGTACATATTATAAATATGAAAGAGAATGGCATTGCCATCACTTCCCAAAAGAAATACAATGAAAATGACGAGAGATCCAACATATCACGAAACTGTCCTTCATAAGTGACATGTCTAGACCACAGAGCTCTTCAGCAGGAAATGTACAACTCAAACTCCACGCTACCCACATACATATTTTAAATCCTCTAAGTCAAAATGTAATTATTAAATTTCATATAACGTGGTAATATTACCTAATTGATGACAGGTGATTTTAATCCCTTTTTATACAAAAGGAAATCATGTTGATTTGAAAGGGAGAAGTATTACTACTTCTAATTTATCAGATAAAACATTATTACAGTCTTTCAAGACATTAAAGTTAAAATAATTGCTTTACAGGGTGAGACAACCATCTGTGTTTTTCCCCTTTTTGTTTTTTCTCCCAGCATGCCACATGGCATTAAACACAATTTTTTTCACTAATCATCTGAGGCTTTTAAAATAACATCTTTCTCTAACTATCAACTAACATCATCTAAACAGAAAAATTTTCTTCTAGTGCATATTATTCAAAGACTTAAAAAAGTGTGACTTTAATTTCTTTCACTAGTTTTGCTAGATTTTCTTTCTTAATAACCATATAAATTTTATATTAGAAAAGAAGTAAAAAAATGATATCTAAAAAGTTCTAGAAAGAAATATTTGCTGTGGAAATTATGTCCCAGAGTAATAAAATGTTTGATGAGTGTGATGGAAACATTCTAGCTAATAAGTAATGAAGAGATAATAGAAAAATCACTATTCTGCATTATATCACTATTCTGCAATCTCCAACAGATTCTTGTATTTGGGTAATGATTACTATTCCTACTGACATCATTAAAGGCGGTAATGCCAGGAATTACACACCTCTTCATAGAAAGACAGATGAATTATTGTTAACATAATCAAATTGAACACAGCCATGTCTATACCTTGAACCTCCAAAGTCCAACAAATTCAGAGGAGAAACAAATCCTTCAAGTCAATGCAATTAGTCAAATCTCAAATGTAGGAAGCCAGATACAATTTTGGCACTTGGTTTCTTTAGAAAGTACATTTCAGGGAAAAAAAAAAAAAAAACAGAAAACACCAATTGGTGAAGGAATCTAAAAGACACATCAAACAATTGCCATGCGTAGACTACTTTGGATCCTGAGTTGAGCCTTAGATATTTTGTGGTAGAAAATTATTGTTAATATTGGATGGGATATAGTGCTGTGACTGTACTTTTCGAATCATTATTTTTTTACAAAATTAAATTCGAACAAAAAACCCATTTTATAATAATCTTGAAATGTGTGCTTATTTAGATATTTTCTTCCTATTTTTGTGTATGTTTGAAATTTCTATTCTAAAACACTGTTAAAATGTTTCACATATTCAAATAAAAATCATTTGCATTTGTTTCATATACAGCTCACCCTTCAACAACACAGGTTTGAACTGTGTGAGTCCACTCATACATTCACATATGTAGATTTTCTTTGGCCTCTGCCACCCCAGAGGCAGGAGACAGCAGAACCAACCCCTCCTCGTCCTCCTCGTTCGAGCACTCAACGTGAAGACAGTGAGGATGACGAAAGTTGAAGACCTGTGAGATGATCCACTTCCACTTCACAACATGTTTTCTCCCCCTCATGATTTTATAAGTAACACTTTCTTTTCTCTGGATTTGTAAGAATAAAGTATATAATACTCACAGCATACAAAATGTGTTTTAATTGACTGTTTAATTTCTAATTAGGCTTCCGGTCAACAGTAGACTATGAATACTTCAGTTTGAAAAGGGTCAAAAGTTATACTCAGGGATTTGACTTCACTGGGGCCCAGCACCCCGGATGCCCATGTTGTTGAAGAGTCAACTGGATTACTAGTCCTCAAACCTTTCCTATGATGTGAGTCAACATGACTGTGTATGTCACACAGCACAGCATGGGCTCTTTGGTGCTCTAGTGATATTTATTAATATATAGAATGATGTTAATTTTTCCTATCAGTAAGTTACTTATGCCATATGCAAGGCAAACAGGGATGATGGAAATAAATCCGGTTTAGAAAATTATGTTAAAAACAATGGATATTAGTAATTTCCACTTTAAAATGTCCATTCTTTTTTCCATAGAAGTGAAACAGAACTTTGAGCTTTGAACTATTTTATTTATGTATGTTGTGAGGTTTATGAAATCTATATACTTATTTACTTTTCATTTCCCTTCACTCTATGAAAACTAAATTAATTGCATACATAGAAATAATCATTATTTAGCATTAAGCCTTTTTTTTCACTACTGCTTTCATGCTCCTACCATTGAGAGTATACATGTAAAATATTTAAAGTATCTTATTCTATATTTATTCCTTTTACTCTCAAGAATTTCTTTAAACTTCATGAGTCACTACCAGTTTTTAAATCTTTATTTCTTATATTTCATACTTCCCTGCAGGCTTATGGCTTTTGCCCCAATAACCATAGGAGAGAAGTTTTAAAATCAAAAATAGGATTCTAACTCATGCTTCTAGAGAAGATTATAAGACAAATACAAATCCTTAGATTTATTAGTCATATATTATTGTAAAACCTGAAGGAAATACAAAAGTAAAAGACTCTCAGTAAGTAAAGTATATGAGTAAACTTTGAAGTTATATTTTATGTCTACATTACTAAACCAAGAGCTATTTTAGAAATATGTCAAATCTATATCTGGAACAAAAAAATATTGTGGATAATTTATCTCATTTCATGTTATTCCTAGATCTAAAGTGGCCAATTTTAATGGATACATTTGCTATACATACTTTGAATGTATTGCCAATTACATGGATACTATTAGCTGTAAGAAATGTTTATAATCAGATGCTTGGAAGATTAACTTCTCAAATCAGCAAGACTTGTCATATTTTCTTTTATTTCCAACATGTTAACAATTTCAGTTTTTCTGCTGAATTACTACCCTAACTTAAACTTTTTACACATTAATTTGTTTTAAAATATAACTCACTCATTTAAATATATACAAAGTAAACGATACTTTTATGACCATAATTAGTATTGGTTGCTTGAATACTTTTTGTGCCACCAAATGTCTCAGATTGGCAAGTAGCACCAACAGTGATATGCCCTGTACTAACAAGAATTCAGGGCGGTGCCTGTGGCTCAGAGGAGTAGGGCGCTGGCCCCATATTACTGCCCCATATACTGGAGGTGGTGGGTTCAAACCCAGCCCCAGCCAAAAACTTAAAAAAAAAAAAAAAGAATTCATATTCCAAGGCAGAAAATGACATGTAAAAAATCACATGACATGACCTTTTTCTCCCTGTGTGTATGCAAATTTGTGTATATGTAATACCATTTTGTATAATCACATATACATATAATTATAACAGTTTTCTCAGTTTTTATTTTACCACTGATAATGTATTACTTTTAATTTTTTTCTAGGAAGAATAGTTCCCGGCCTTTGTATTAGTAAGTGAGAATAGTTTCAGCTAGAAAACCAAAGGATGACCAAATAAACACTCATACTGATTGATCAGTTTTGCAATCACTATAATGGGTGATTGGGAATCATTGCTACAAAGTATGACAGTAGCACCTGGAGATTACACCGAATCCAGGAGTTACAGTACCTGCTTCAGTAGGATAGTGACAGGAGGTGGGTCACAAGCAAAAACAGGTCAAATAAAAATAGACAAACATAAAAAGTATTTCACAGAAATCATGAAATGCTTACCTATAGCAAGTACTTAGTTTTTGAGATGATTTAACTAAGTAGAGGGAGATTTGAAACTGAGAACAATGTGCCGATATGGCATATTATGTTCAAACAAATTATCATAGAATAAATATAGAGGCAAAGTTTCCTAACTCTATAATTACTAGATAATGAGTTAATTCTAGACAAGCAGTGCAGATGTAGAAAGTTATTAGGAATAACTCGAGAGAGTCTATCTAATCTCCCTCAGAGTGGCTTCAGATAACCTGCTCATTTCCCAGGATAACCAAAGGTAATGGTTTTGGCAAAGCTGGAAAGTTCAAGCACAAGGTAACTGCCTGGCTTTCCCTTCTAATGGATATCCCAAGTGAGGAGATAGAGTAAAGTGGAAAGTGACTTCCAAAATGTTGTGCGTCAGCCACCATGTCAAATTCCCTCCTTCTACTTCTCTAATCTCATCCTCGCTTATCTTTTAGGCAGGGTTAGGATTTCTTAAAACTAAGTCACCCACCCTAAACGTACTCAGGACCAAAATGTCCACACTGAACAGAATTCTGTGCTTAGGCAGACCTTTCTGAGGAGTACCTAGACACCGATTTATAGTTCATCAATTCCATAAATTCAGTGAAGGAAATGTGATCATTTAAAAATATCATTTTCAAATTCTTCTTTTCACAGTTTTTTTTTTTTTTTTTTTTTTTGATTTCAGATTAATATAAGGGTATAGATGATTAGGTTACATTGTTTGAGTTTGTTAAGCAAAGTAGAAGGTGTAGATGAGCCCTTCACCCAGGAGATATGCCCTGTACTGCCATGCAGTGCTGGTTAGCTGAGTGGTTCATTGACTAGTGCCATGTTCATATTGAGTACATGGGATCTGGCTTTTCTATTCTGGTGATACTTTACTTAGGAGGATGTTCTCCAAATCCATCCTGGTAAATACAAAAGACACAAAGTCTCCAGCTTTCTTATGTCGGAATAGTACTCATTCCATGGTATACATATACCATAGTTTCATTTTCAATTTATTTAAGTGACTAGAGAAGAAATCATATTACTAACTAAATTGCAAATAGGTAAGTACTGGGCGACTAGTGCTTGGGTCCTAGTGGGTAATTATCTCATGGAGAACTTGAGTGCAATCTTGTTTCCTATGTTCTCTGCATTCTTTTAATATTTTAGTTTAATATTGATAATGCAAATGTTTTCTGCATATTTTATTATTTGTTAGTCACCGTGTAGGCAGCTCTCTGGGTCAGTAGGAATTATTCTACCTTGTGAGATACTATAACACTAATCATAATGTGAATTCTAGGGTACACACTGTGGTTCAAGTGTTACAATTACCATTTGAAGACACAGTAATAAATGTCGAGCAATTGAGGACCCCCTATGACCGCATCACAATTTGAAGTCCACAAAAGGCAGAAGCAAAATACACGAAGTTTCTCAGAGATATGAGGATAGTCTTAATACTGTCCCAAGACGTACAAAAAATGTAGATGAAATAGACCATAGTCTAACCCACTTTCAGGGACATAACACTTTTTAAAAGAAATGCTATAAGTTATTTTAAAAGTTACGTGTTCTTACATAAAGAAATACAAAATAAAATCTGATCTGGATTTCTATGCCAAATATAGTGTCAATAAGCACAAAGAGTAATTGGGGAAAAAGATTCTAACACAATACACACTATAAATATTTTTCATTTGAGTAAAATATTCTCTGAGGGCAGTAATATCATTATTTAAATATTTGAAGGAAGTAGCTTCCAAACATACGCTGCCCTAATTGGTAAAATGCCAATAGGTAATAAAAATGAGGTCATATGGAAATAAAATGGAAAATGGTCTTAAGAGCTCAGTTTCAGAAAATCTGTTTCATGTAGATACTTGCAGCATCTTCTCATGACAGCTTTACAGAAAAGTTTTTTGGAAGTTTATCACAAACACTGCCCAAAAGAGCATTTGAGAAAAAGTTATTTCAAATAGTATCCATTATTAGAATAGGATGACAAATCGAAGAGGGGGCTGCAGAGAAAGATGAAAGCTTTTCCATAATTACAATGTACTGAACAAGCCACTTTGTTATTTCATATGTGGAAGCAAATTGGGTTAAAATGTCTTAGAATGTCATAAATTATCTCTTGTCTCTAGAACAGTGCAAATATTTTAGGAGAAAGGCTAGATGAAAATAATTATGAATACAAAACAACAAATTAGATTTTATAATCCACTCAAGAAAATCAATATCATTATTTGTATTTACATTCAATTCAGACAGTTTGAAATTGTAGTAGATTTCCATTTGGAATGAGACTTGTCATTGAAGGAAAGGGCAAAATATTTTTGATCGAGTCAAGTAATACAGAAACATATTCTGGATTCTCATTTCCCTAGTACCTCGAATTACTACTAAGTGCAAGCGAGAAGATTGCCTTTTACCGTGCTATTATTAATTCAGCTGCTAGTTTGGGATTATAAAATAACGCTAGACGTAATCATTATGTTCACTTTACATATCAAGTACTGGATGTAGTCAGAAAGTTACATATACCGTATATATAATTGAAAGATAATCATAATGATATGCAAGAGTTCATGTTTTAATAAATATCTAATCTTTAAAAAGATAGTAGGTTATCATTTCTGTTTTTGTTTTTAAGTTGGTACATTCTGCTTTGAGGATGAATGTCTGCAATAGCCACATTCACAATGAAAAAATGTCTTTTTTTGTGATCACTTTGAAAAAAGATACATTTAAACGTGCCAATATTATCTAAAATGTAAATATGAAAATACAATACAGCAATTACTTCACAAAATTAAATTGAAAATGAATTCTAAAAAAAGAAAGTTTTCCTTACAGATGGCATTCAACACTAAATTCTGTAAGGTTGGTATTAGTTGGTATTACTAAGTTTCACAGTTAAAAAAGCAAATGTGTACTTGTAAAAAGGTTTCTGGATCTATTATTCTGTAAGGATTCACCAAGAAACTCTGAGGTCAGACATTGTTAATTCCAAATTGTCTATGTGGAAATTGTGGCCTTTGAAACAGTAAAAGATTTACTAAGTACTACCCAGCTACTCAGAAAGAGATTAAGAAAGTTCCAAACATTTCAGGCATAGGGGCCTTTCGCTCACAACACACCTCCTGAAGTTCAGCACCCACATACTAGTTCATTTTATCTATGGGATAACACATCAACTTTAGAAAGAAAATATGTCATGATGCTATTTTTCATAATTTTATAAACTATTTTACATGTACATATTAATAAACATGTTGAATAGTCTCAACAGTTTATAGTAAAATATATTTTAGAGAGAAAGAAAAATACAATTAGCTCTCAGGACTTTTAAACAGTCAGATTGTAACTAAATTTACTCAAACTGGTCACATTCGAATCCATGTTAAGCCTAAAGATCACCTGGGATGATTTTAGAGCATCAGAGAATCTCAGAGTTAGAAGGTACCAGTAGAGGTTATCTGATCTCACGTCCTTTCCAGCACTGATTATCAAATACCATGCTCTAAATAGAAGGGCAGAGACAGCTATTCTGCAACATAAACTGCGACTGTTCATTAATTTTAAAACCTGGAAGCATCACTTAAAAATTCAAATGAGCAAATTAAACTTGAGCATTCTGACTCATTCTCTGAAAACCAGTTCTGAACATGAGTCAAATACCCATGCCTGCTGAAAGCCAGAAGACCCCCACATAGGAGTCCAAAGTTCAAAATGAACTTAAACATGAATCTTTTCTCAATGTTTCAAATGTGGAAACTATTTAAATTGCACACAAAGTTTATTAATTTGAATTTATAGTTTTTTCTAAAAACTGGAAACAATATAGAAAATATCCATATATCCATTGTCCCATTAGGAACATAATTTGAAGGCTATTCAAATCAAGATAATGTACATCCATTTCTTAAACATATGCTATAAATTACAGGTATGACGATGTTCTGAAATAAATAGTATGCTTAAATATAAGTCCTTATGTTCAGGAATCTTATCATCTAGGAAAGTAAATAAATATGCAAACAATTAATTTAGTCAGAACATAAGTGCAATACTAGAACTATGTCACCAGCAGTGGAATTAAGATTTAGAAAAATCAATTCCTTAGCTAAACAAAGCTCCTTGGATATCTGGAATAAGAGAAGTCTTTTCAGGTAGCAGTAAGGTACAAAGGCAAAGAGAAGAAAAGAATCATAGTACTGTGAAGAAGGAGGTCTTTTTGCTTGTCCTACTGTGGAGCTGGAATAGAAAATTATGTTCTTAGATGTGTTTTACCTATTTGTCTAAATGCTCTGTCTACACTCTTCTCACTGCACATTTCCCTCTAATAACCCAGTGGTGGATAGAATATAAAAGGGGTGGGCATCTGATTCCGTTTCCTAAGAACTATGAGATTAACTTGCTAGAGTACTCAGGTAACACACTTTCCAGGCTATAGAATTCTTAACATTTAAAGAAAGTGTTCATGTGCAGGCAGGCACTTAAAGCATGCATTAAAGCTGGCAACATAACTATGACTACTCCTCCTTAAAACCTCCTAAAACCTCCTCTTCAAAGAGATTTATGAATAATGTGAACTAAATAATTCATGGGATTGCAGATGCCAGTCCAAATAGCCTCTTCTTTTTCAAGGTTTCAGTTTGTAGAACTGTGATCAAAAGCCTTCATCAGTCATGATAGGCGCATTTGTCCTCACTCCAAACAAACTGTATTTGCATGTGAATGTTTTTCATTGAAATGAGATATATAATATGCCAGCCAGGGCCCAACTAAAAGGCATTTTATGGCATTTAAATTCAGTCAAATTAAAGGCTGAATGCAACCTAAAAGGTCTACTCTCAGAACAGTAATTTGACACATCATAAATAAGAACCATTTTTTGTTAGCGTAGGTTCAGCACTTGTCAGAAAATTGTACACAGCCATATTAACAAAGTGCCGCCTCTTGGGGAGAAATAAAGTATAAGGAAAACCTTGTATGCAAAGAAGGAAACACACAAACAAAGGTGTAAAATAGTGTCATTGGTTCAAAGTTGACATTTTTCACTGACATTTACAGAAAAGGATAGATAACATTGTAGCCTGCTTGAATGCCAAGAACAATTGCCCAAAATAATTTTTTTTGTTTAAAATTTAACCTAAAAGCCATGCTTGAGAATAGTGAAGGAGGAGAGGCAAGATGGCCCACTAGAGACTGTGGTTACCAGGTCATCACGGAAAGGACACGTTTTAGATGAATAAAACATAATCCAGGCGTGTTTCTGGGGGAAGAATGCCAGAATTTTAAAGAGATTCCCCAAGAAGAAGTTGTGGAGTAGAATCTGAAAAAGCAAGATTTCAGCAGAGATCAATCTTGAGGAGTTCGGAGCCCGGTGGAAGTTGTAGGTGGGAGCGTTTGTTTCTGCTCCCTTCACGCTCCTGACCTATTGCAGCTCCTGAACTGATGGAGGGCCTTTCTACCGTCCTGAACCAAAATCTGCTGCCCCAGTGAACTGGGAGTTTCTGGAGAAGACAGCACTGGGCTGCGAGGCCCTCGGGGATGCTGCCCTCTCCACAGACCCAAGCTGCAGAGGCAGACTCCACGCTGGGTTTCCATCCATCCATTGTCCCCATTGATGCAGGACATTTGGCGCCCCGGCCAGCTCAGTGGAGCTGGCAGACCTGCCGCCTCCACCTTGGCGGGCATCACCATCTCAGCCCTCAATCTGCTTGTCACTGGTCCCCACACAAACATTCTGCAACAATTACAAAAATACCTGTGGTCACAGCTAGGTAGTGGGACCAGAAGAACTGTGTGATACCAGCGGTTGGATGTTTAGGACAGGCTGTGTTCCAGGGAGAAGGACAAAGGGGACCAGAGTGTCAGCTCTTTCTCCTCCTTTCTTCCCTGCAGACTGCTGTCAAGTAGCACGAAGCCTCAAGGCTTGACCGAGCCCGAGCTCTCAGAAGTGGCTGCCGCTTCTCTGTTGTCGCCCCGCCACCCTGGGGCTTCCCTAGAGGGAGGGGCACAGAGACAGCCCCTCTCCCACCAGCAGACTTTCTGGCTTGCCGGGACAGCTTTGGTCCTCTGGGACGGTTTGCCCGTGGTCTGGGAGCAGCCCTTGGCACCTCCCCGGCAGCTCCGTGCTCACCTCTGCAGAGCAGGACTGCAGTCTCACGGGACCTAGCCCAGCCCGGCAGCTGTGGTGGAGACAAAAAGGAGGTCCCTGAGAGTTCCAGGGCCCCTCCCACCACCTGGGGCATCCAAGAGCTCCCCATGGTGGATTAGAGCAGGACTTAGGTCCCCAAACCCTACACTGAACCTGGCTCTTTCTGGCAAGCACCACCTACTGGCTGGGAGGATAAAACGTGCAACCCATTACAGCTTTAATGATGTAATCACAGAGGTTGTGGCTGACTCTTACCCATAAGCACCACCTACTTGAACTTGGCAATCCAACATAATTCACACTTTTAATAAGACCACAGGGCTGGGGAAAGAGAAAGGATTCCAGAGACTTCTACCTCCCCATTTTGACAAAAGACAGGACATCTGATCACAACCACAATAGCCTACAAATAACTAGCAATGAGAAAACCCTTACACTAAGGATATCTATAACCAAAGTATCCATCCAGAACCCAGACTCCAGGCAAAGTACCCTTAAACAAACCCGACATTTCTTACCCAACGTAAGCTACAGGCATATTACTAAGAGTGGGCAGCGGAAAGTTTCATCTAAACAGAAAAAAGGTCCAAACAGAAGATATAAAACATGCTCCAGATGAATAGGAATCAGCATAAGAATTCTGGAAGTGTGAAGAATTAGACAGACCCCTGCCCACCCCGCCAAATGAGCACAGAAGCTTTCTAGCAATTTGGTACCAACCAAAATGCGAAAACAAAAACAAAAACAAAACCCTGAAATGACAGCTGAAGAATTTCAATTATAGATTATAAAGACACTCAAGGAGATCCAAGAAAAAAATATAAAACAGCTCAAATAAGCCAGGAAAAATAATTTAGAGAACCAATGAAAATTTTTACTAAAGAGATGGATAAAAATATATATATATAAATTTTGGAAATGAAATATTAACTTAGGGAAGTACAAAACACAATGGAAAGTTTTAAGGATACACTGGACCAGACAGAAGCAAAAGTTTCGGTACTTGAAGACAACTCTTTTGAATTAACTCAGTCAGTTAAAAATAAAAGACCAAGAATCAAGAGGAACAAGGTCTACAAGAAATATGAGATTGTGTAAAATGGCTAAATATAAGAATCATATGCATTCCTGAGGGAGAAGAGGAAAAATCAAAAGACCTGGAAAACCTACAAATTGAATAACTGAATAACTATCAGCAAGAACTGTGTATCCTCCAAAACTAAATGAAGGAGAAATAATGTCTCCCAGACAAGCAAACATAAGATAATTTGTTCCCGCTAGATCCGCCTTACAAGAAATGTTTAAAAGTGCTCTATACATGGAAAAGACTAATCAATACTCACCAGTGTACAAACACACAAAAGATAAAAATTATAGCAACACAAATGAGAGAGAACAAAATAATCAAAATGATGACCAGAGCGATATGCATGTATCATCACTAACATTGCATGTGAACAGTTTTAATGCTGCCCTTAAAAAAAGCATATCAGTTGAATGGATTAAAAAACACAATCAAATATATATTCTGTCTTTAAGAAACTCAACTTGCAGAGATTTTCAAAGATGCATGGTAAAGGAGTAGGAAAAAAATACTCCATCTAAATGGGAACCAAAAGTGCTATTCTCATATCAGGCAAAATGGAATTTAAATTAATAGTGGTAATAAAGACAAAGATAGATATCATTATACAATGATAAAGGGTTCAGCAAGAACATGTAACAATCCTTAATATGTATGCACCTAGGGCAACAGCTTCCAATTTAGTAAAGCAACTCATACAAGATCTAAAGGAAGAAAGAAACAGCAACAATGTAACATCCAGGGACATCAACAGTCCACTCATAGATCAATGTTCTTTGGGTTATTGACAAAGTCAAGTTAGAAAAAAAAAATTAATTGAATGACAAAGGAAAAACAAACTTCCAAAATATATAGGAACCTGCAAAAGCAATGCTACAGGAAAAATTTATAGACAAATGCTTACACAAAAACACAGGAAGGTCACAAATTAATCTAATGTCACACTTTAAGGAACTACAAGAAGAAGAACCAAACTGAAAGCTCTCAGAAGGAAAGAAATAACAAAGTTCAGAGCAGAATTAAGTGAGATGAAAACCAATATATAAATATATGCGTTTTAATTTAAAAGAATTGGTCCTTTGAAAAGATAAGCAACATTGATAGACTACTAGCTAGATTAACAAGACATAGAAAAGAAACAGACTCAATCAGAATTTTAAAAGGAGATACTGTAAGTGATGTCACAGAAATACAAGCTGTCATCCAGGCCACTATGAAAATGCCTATGGACAAAAATCAGAAAACCTGGAGTACATGGATAAATTCCTGGAAAGACACAACCTTCTAAGCTTGAATCAGTAATAAATAGGAATTCTGAATAGATCAATAGTTTAGAGATTAAAACCCTATTTAGATTTAAACCCTATTTAAAAATCTCCAAAAAAAGGAAACAAAAATCTGGGCCCAAAAAGAGCTGCAGAATTCTACCAGATCTATGAAGAAGAACAGGGACCCATTCTGCTAACATTGTTCCATAATATTAAGAAGACAGAGATACTCCCTAAATATTTCTACGAAGCTAGAATTTCCTTGATATTAAAAGTGGCAAAGGAGACAACAAAAAAGACCAATATCCCTTATGAACAAGATGCAAAATTCCTCAACAAAATACTAGCAAACCAATTTCAACAGCATACACAAAAAAATAATTCACCATGGTCAAGTGGGTTTCATTTGAGGGATGAAAGGATAATTCAACATAGCAAACCAATTAATATAATTCACCTCATAAACAAAAATAACAAAAACCTATGGTCATCTCAATAGATGCAGAAAAAGGATTCAATAAAATTCAGCAACATTTCATGATAAAAATCCAGAACAAACTAGGGATAGAAGGAACGTAACTCAAAATGATAAAATCTGTATATGACAAACCCACAGCCAATATCATACTGAAAAAGGAAAAGGTGAAACATTCCCTCTAAGAACTGGAATGAGATGAGGGTACCTACTATCACCACTTCTATTTTCCATAATACTGGAAGCCCTAGCCATAGCAATCAGGCAAGAGAGAGAAATATATGGTATTCAGATCAGGAAAGAAGAGGTCAAATTATCCCTGTTTGTAGACAATATAATCTATATCCAGAAAACCCTAAAATTCCCTTAAAGGACTCATAGAATTGATATATAATTGATATACAAATTCATCAATGACTCAGCTTACAAATTAATGTATACAATCAATAGCATTTCTATGTCCTAATATCAGTCAAGTTGAGAGTCAAATCAAGAACATAATACCATTTAAAATAGCTGCAAAGCAAATAAAATACCTAGGAATACACATTATCAAGAGGGCGAAAATTCTCTAGAAAGAGAACTACAAAACATAGTTTGGAAAAAAAAATCATGGATGGCACAAAAAAATGAAAAAACACCTCATGCTCATGGACTGGAAGACTCAATACTGTAAAAATTCTCATTCTGCCTGAAGTGATTTATCGATTCAATGCAATTGCCATGAAAATATCAACATCATTTTTCACAGATCTAGAAAAAGAAGTTCTAAACTTTGAATCAAACCAATAAAAGTGCCCAATTAACTAAAGCAATCTTAAGTTGCTTAAAAAAACACAGCAACACATCACCTGATTTCAAATTATACTACAAAGCTATAGTAACTAAAATAGCACGATATTGGTTTAAAGGTAGATACATAAGCCAAAGGAACGGAAGGGAGTACCCAGAAATAAAACTATATAGCTATGATTGATAACCTGATTTTTTTTTTTTTGGAATTTCTGGTGGTGGGTTTGAACCTGCCACCTCCGGCATATGGGGCCCGTGCCCTACTCTTTTGAGCCAAAGGCACCACCCTGATCACCTGAATTTTGACAGAACAGACAAATTAGGCTCTGGTGAAAGAAATGGTGCTGGGAAACCTGGATAGTCACATGCTAAAGAATAAAACAGGATCGCTATCTCTCGCAATACACAAAAATTAACTCATGTTAGAGCAAAGATATAAATGTAAGACCTGAAACCATAACAATTCTGGAAGCCACTATCAGAAAAACTTTTCTAAGCATCAACTGAGGCAAAATTTTTGTCTGAGACTACAAAGGGATCTAAAGCAGCAACAAAAAAATAAATAGGACAACTAAATTTAAAAGTTTCTCCACGGCAAAGGAAAAAAAATCAAACAGAGTATATATGAGGTCAGACAACTATGTCTGTGAACTCATCCTAGGAAAGGCACAACACACCTCATTGTTGAACATGACTCTGATCGCTTTTGAAGTATTTTCCTAGGGAAGGTATTCACTGGCACCAGCATAGAGTTCACATTCAAAACAATTTCAGAACTCTTTTACTGGAACAGCCATCAGAGCGGCTGTCATAGGAGGATCGACAATTAAGTTCACAAACTCATCCTATAAAAAGTGCTACATATCTCGTTGTTTAATATCCCTGTGGTCACCTTCAAGATACTCCCTGTGGGAAGCTGTGCACTGATACCAGGGCTTAGTGAACACTTTTAAGAACTTTTTATCCAGGCTAAGTTTGTGAACTTAATTGTCATACCTCATACAACAGCAGCTCTAATGGCCATTTCAGAAAGAGTCCTAAAATTGCTCTGAAGGGTAGAGTAGCTGTTAGCATCAGTGCACCACTTACTCCTAAGAAGAGTAGCTCAAAGGTCACTGTGGTGATATTCAACAATCAAGTATGTAGGACTTTTTAAGATGAGTTGGTGAAGTTAATTGTCAGACCTTGTAGAATCCCTATAACAAAGTGCCCTGCACATACAACATTACTTTATTTTGTTATATTCGCCTATGTGCAACATTTCTGTATATTTTAGCAGGTCTATTCTTTAAAATTGAGTGACTGAAATTTTAAAATCAGGAATATTGCTATAATTATCACATCCCCCTACTAGCAAGTGATAGGAACGCTAAGTTTTAAGAAATTATTTTCCCGGGTGGCACCTGTTGCTCAGTGAGTAGGGCGCAGGCCACATATACCAAGGATGGCGGGTTCAAACTGCAACAAATAAAAAAAATAGCCAGGTGTTTGGTGGGTGCCTGTAGTTCCAGCTACTTGGGAGGCTGAATCAAGAGAATTACCTAAGCCCAAGAGTTGGAGGTTGCTGTTAGCTGTGATGCTACGGCACTCTACCAAGGGCGATAAACTGAGACTCTGTCTCTAAAAAAAAAGAAGAAGAAAAAGAAAGAAAGAAAAAGAAATTATTTTCTCAACTCTTTCTGAAAAACCGTTTACATCAGGTATTGGGAATTCTTATGATATATTTCACATAGTGGGGAGTATTGGCCAGTAAGAGGAGAATCTGGATTTCTGTTATTTTAAATCTAATCCTTTTCAAGTACATGTTGTTAGAAGATTAAA
This sequence comes from Perodicticus potto, assembly GCA_963574655.1. Classification (NCBI taxonomy): domain Eukaryota; kingdom Metazoa; phylum Chordata; class Mammalia; order Primates; family Lorisidae; genus Perodicticus; species Perodicticus potto. The sequence goes on along the minus strand of CAUYRH010041421.1, from coordinate 35,077 downwards.
ATAAAACTGAAGGAAATCTTATTTCTTAACAGGTAAAGATGACATATTTGTAAATATGCCAAACTAAGGAAAAATGTATTTTTGTTTAAGAGAAATAGTGAGGAAGTCTAGAGATTTGGGTGTCTCCAAACAAAAAGTGGAATCTTTTGTTGTTGTTTTTAATCATTACACAGCATTAAATTCATGTGTACAATCTCAAATGTGCCTTCCTATTTTCTGTGTATATAGATTTCTCAGTGAGGATGTTATTCTTCTTATTAAGAAAAAAGCAAGTAAGTAAGAAAGTTATTAAATAATAAAGTAAGATGTATAATAGTGATAATGAATTTTACCTTCATGGAAATTTTCTACTTATATCAACTGTATTTCCCAATGCCTATTTTACAATAAAAGTGTATAAGGATGTAGTCTTCCCAGGAAATTTGCATTTCAAGAATCCTGGAAAATAATGATTTTATACAGAGAGGCAGAGAGATAAATTTTAAAAAAGATACTTCTCTTAAAGTCATATCAGTTCTGAACTCCAGCTACAGAAAAATAGCAATTCTACAAATTAATCACAAATTCTATTACTTGATTTTGTCATTAGGAGTACTTATTTGTTAAAGAATAACATATATTCATTAGATATTAATACAAAGTATATAAAGTATAAATTAAGCCTATAAAATATAGAATTTTAAAGTATATCTATACTTGTATGCACACATTCAGATATATATGCATAATTACACGTATGCTATTCTAAAAATAAATCTGTCAGAATATTGAAGATGAAAATTACATAAATCACTTTTTCCTTTGTTCTACTTAGCCAGCAATGTACACATTTGAATATATTTCAAATTTTCACTGTGCAAAAAATAGAATAAGCAAGGATTTATTTGTGATGACCTAGATTTTTTTCACTCCTGTTACCACCTGCAGATTGTATATTCAGATATTAAGAAATGTATATACTTTTTCATGTTTTGATTATAGATGTCATAAGTTCTGAGGTAGACATATAAAAATAATCATAATAAACTAGTCAATATAGGAAAAACATCTACCTAATAAGCTAGGGAAATTAGGACAATTCTGTGGCAAAGGTACAGATTTTATAGGAAAATGACAAGGAATAGCTTGTGACAGAAGAACATAATATATCAATAAAAACATGAATGCCAATGAGAAGAAGCCAAGGGTAGGGATATAGCAACGTATATTGCAAGCAGACACTGATGGGGGCAGATGTAGAAAAATGATTATCCTCTTTAGACCCCTAGAGCAACATGACTGAAATCACATCCTTGTGTTCTGGGAAATAAAACAGACAACTTGGATAGAAATAAAGAGAGGCTTTAATTATCTAAAAGTAAATTGGGAACAACCCATGATAATACTGAAGTGGAGTTATTATAGAACACAATGTAGAGTTAATTCAGAAATCAGTTTGTTCAAAAACATCAACAGCTGGGTTTAATAATAGACACAATGAATCAGAAATGAATAAAACCTTGACATGGAAGCTTATCTGAGCAACTCTAATCATATTATTCGGTTTACTAAGGAGAATAAGATGACAAAGACTCTATAAAAGGAATTTGTGTGAACATAGTTCTGAGAAACATTTTTTAAGAGATAAAGCTGAGGTCATACTAACTGTACATTAGTATGACCGTAATATTTCATGGATACTTTTTCTAAGTTTTATGCCATAATAAGAAGACTATGTGAATGAGAAGGAATTGACTATAAATAATCAAATATCAACTGTGGGGAGCAAAATTCAATATGTAACTGGAGAATAATTTTTCAGAATTTAGACTCCAATTAGCTTCTTTTTTTTCTTAAGCCTTTTGAATGTGAAGTTTTGGGAGCCACTACCAGACTTTTTCAACCTGTTAACAAATATTTAATGAGCTAAGCTCACAATGGCTGAAGGTTATGTGAAACAAGGCCTAATTATATGTAGAGCTCAAGAAAATCTTGGGACTGTTAGCCAATTACACACATGCATGCTCGCACGTGTGCACGCACAGAAACCCTGTGAGGAAAACCCCACACAGCAGATAATGAGGGGCTCAATTCTTGTACATGTATTACAATGGAGGAATAATCATAGAAACAATTGAAATGCAGGAATATGTTTTTGGTAAATGATCTGCTTTTATTAAAATTGCCTATGAAATGCCTCCTATGCTCACGTAACACATTTACTCACTATAAGTATTCAATGTCAGGTTTAGAACAGCAGTTCCCATACTTACTGATGTGAAATTGAACACATTATACCATCTCCCTGTGATATCAACTCCTCATCTCTAATAATAGTATTGTAATAACAGCACCTGGCTAGTAGAATTATAATGAAAATACTAATGAATCAATATCTATAAAGCACTCATTACAGAGTCTGGAACATAGTAAGATATACGGACTGAATGTGTATGAAGCCTCAAAATTCCTATTATGAAATCCTAAATCCCGCCATGGTGGTACTAGGAGATGTGGTCTTTGGGAGGTGATTAGGTCATGAGGGTAGAATCATGAATAGAATTAGTTCCTTTATAAAAAGATACTAGAGAGATTCCTTGCTCTCCTCTCTCTGCTATGTAAGAATATAAAGAGAAAATAGAACTAGAAAGAAGACCTTCACCATGAACCAGGCCATCCTCCCACCTTGATCTTGGACTGCAAGCTTCCTGAACTGTGTTAACTTATTAACAAACTTAATGTTTGTTAATTAAGATACCCAGTGTTTACTTGTAGCAGCTAGAACTCAAACATAAGGACACAGAAACTCTACTATTTTTATTATACCATTTATCATCATGTATAGAAATGATCCGTTTTCTTGCGGTCTCCTCTTTGAGAGTTTTATTTTCTTTGTCCTTTATTGGGGATCTATTAGTCATATAGAACTTGGTGTTTAGTAAGCACTCAGAAGTTTTTTTTTTTTTTAAATAAACAAATGCTTGCTGTGTATTAGCACTGCACTTAAAGCTGTAGAAACAGAAGATGAAGACAATTAGTTTTGTTATTTTTTAAGCACCTTGTCTTTTTATCTGATTAGAAAATATCCAAAAATGTAGCACAACCAAGTGTTTTAAACAAAATTATGTAAAATATTTAAGGTATTTTTCCAATGTATATTATATGGAGTTTTCTTTTGTTTTGTTAGGGAAAATCTCCCAAAGTATAGAATAAATAAGAAACTGCTAAAGTACTTTAAAGTAAAATGGTAGGTGGTGAAGAGAATAGAGTGACTATATCATACAATTACTATACAAATATGAATCATAGTAGATATATTTAGAGTTGGGTAATATCCACCCCCGGTGAAATTCTTGCTGAGTGGCCCTACTCATATTTGGTATCACAAGATCATCCAATGAATCCTCCACTACCTCATCATAACACCACAGAATGCCAATGCTTTGCTTTATAAGGATGAGCTAGATTCTCTCAGATATGTGTGCTTGGATAATTAAGAGCTTATAAGCAGTGAGAGACCTGAAGTTGAAAAATATTCCATGGTACACAGTTGAAGCCAAAATAGAAAAAGAATGGACGACAGACTAGTAAGTTACAAGATGTAGATGATAAGGTTTCCAGGAGTGCCTTGTTTTTCTTTCCTGAGAGATTCCTTGGATTTCCATTCAGTGAGCCCATTTTAAGGGTTCCATTTTCTGTGACTACAAGGGTACTACAAAGATAAGCCACGTGTAAAAGTATAAAGACTCAGAAATAAGAAAATTGTTCTAGAATACACATTTAAAACAAAATAATAGGAAAATACCCACCATACACCAGTGGGTTATAGATTCTGGGTAATGTAATATTGAGTCATCTAAGGTGAAGTTTTGGTAAATGGAAATTATGGGACTTGAGTTTGATAAAAATCCAGGTGACCAATTACAAAAAGAATCATTAAAAATCATGCCTCGGTTAATTATGGAGAGCAAGACTGGCCAACAGGACAGTTTTTATGAGGTATATAGAAGGTGTTCGGAACACACTTTAATGAATATTGAATGACAGCATTCTTGCTCCAGCTCATAGTGTAAGACTGCTTGAGGGTGAGCTACGAAAATTCTGGGCAGTTCATTTTCTGTTCAATGTGAATAGGGACAGACTAAAAAAAAAACTTTGAATAATGCAAAGCTTCTGTCTTATTTCTCGATTTTCCTTTCAACATACAGACCCTTAGCTCCTATTTCATTCAGCTCCTTTTCTTCTCTGTCTAGTCACCTAGTAGCTACATTTTATGTATAATTAATTGGGCAATACAGCATCTTGAGATCTGAGAATTGAATGTTTCATTATACTCAGATTCCTTAGACTTCTCTTTCTTTTTGATATTGCTCCTTGAGAAGAAATCCATCCCACTCTCAGGTTATGAACTTTCACTCCATTAGAAAACAGGAAGAATTTTGTTGAGTCATTGCCTTTGTGTTGATAAACTGATAATTCTCCTAGTGTGAATGGATTTCAGACATCATGTCATATATACTAGGTGTGTCCATATAATGCTTTTATCTGTATGCAGTGGGATTCTTTAACCTCACTCAAAGAATATTAATCATCAGGAATTAGAGTAGATAAAAGAGGAGGGCATGTGAAGAAGTCCTAATTTTCACTGTTCATAATAATAATCCTATAAATCATCTAAGGACACATTAAAACAAAAAGAACTAAACACATCCAACTTTTTGGAGTTTGAGAGAAGAAATCTATGATGAAAGTTTCTTCTGACCTCCCTCTTGCCTTTTCACTAATTTAAATGAAAACTGCATCTGATTTTTGGTATCTGAGAAAGATATGTGAGATCAATACCAGTAAGTAAAATTTTATGTTCCAAAATTTATCTTAAAAACATTATGTATGCATTTTCGGGTTTGACTGTATGTGTGTGATTATACAAGTGTGTATATGTGCATTTTCACTGAGAAAAATCCCAGACAATGGCACATAGAGAAAGAAAGTAGCAATAAACACCCCTACCTCCACAGCTGGTGTCTCCAAATACATTTCAATGTAAAGAAAACAGTATTTCTTGAATGGATTTCAGAAAGCAGAAAATGTACTGTCCAGAATGCTAGAAAGTCATAAAAGTTGGTCATGTATATGTCAAAGAATTGAAGAGGTCCATTGGCCAAATAGGGGACCAGTGAATAATTACTAGAATGGACTAAAACATATGAAATATGCTTAAATTTATGAATACATACAGATACTTAAACAAGCAAATGCATAAATAAAACTTCTTGATTCATATCTAGAAGATTCTAAGAAACCAGATAATTACTTTGAAAATGTAAAAAAAAAAAAATCAAGCATTTATCCTATCTTTTCTATTGGAGCAATATTTCAGGGACATAAATAATTGATGAAACTAAATTTTTTGTTATAGAACCACTTAACCTAATCAATGAAGAAGAAATGATAGATACAGAATATCACAGTTTGCTTCAAAAACAATCAAACAAAAAACATACAGACCCTGAAAAGATGAAACATGATTGACCGTGGGTTGATTATTAGAGCCATATCATGAAAACATAAGGATTTATGTTCAACATGTTCATAATAACTTTTTAAGCCTTCTTCTTGTGGATTAAATAGACTGGATAAAGAGTGAGAGCGAGGGGTTGAGAATGAACAGCTTCCTAAGAGCTAGGGGTACAATGAGGCGGGAGACTGGGGGGTATGAAAAAGAGTTGGTGCTGAGAGTAAGTTAACTTCTTTCCTGGCTGTAATCCTGAGTTGCTAACAGCTTTACTGGCAGAATCTATAGAAAGGGTAAGAAACAAAGACAAGACAAAGCAAGGAATGATAATGAGGCTGGAGAAGAAGGAAAGCAGCTTGTGCAACCCTTGGCTATCCAAAGCATGAGCTTAGGCCAGAACTTTTATTCAGCACCAGCTACACTAAATGAGAGATAGAAATAATCAATGCACAATGTCTAATATATTCATATTTTGTGTTGTACAACATCAAAATGTATCAATTCATACAAATGAAAGGCGTTTGAGTAGTGACCACGTGTGTAAAGTAAAAAAAGAAAGAAAATAGAGGGCATATTTGCTAAAGCCTCATCTGGGTCCTGGTAAACTTTATCAGTTCAGGATCTGATATGAAGGGAACTATAGGAAAAATGACTTAAAATGTAAATGGATATTTAGAATTTATAAAATGATAGCACAAAATGAAATTCTTTATTTCTATGAGTGTGGCGGTTCAAAATATAGGGCTGGAAATTCTTTGATACTCCTGCCACTGATAGTTGGGTCTATTTTTTATTTTTTTTATTTTTGAAAGTTGGGTCTATTCACCCTTCCTTTAAATCTGGGCAAGCATGTGACCTCTTCACCCAGGCGAGTACCACAAGAGAGATGCCACGTGACTTCCAAGGCTAGGGAGGCCATAGAGCTTACATGAGGGTCTCTAGAAAACCTTGGGAACCTAAGGCTTTTTGTAAGACAACTGACTACTTGAGAATTCCATGCTGTGGAGGCCCCATTGAGAACACCAAAGTGTGAGTTTGAAGTGAAACTTTCTTGTACCCTGTATAGTCGTCCTTCTGGCTGCTGAAACAATAGGTGGCTTCCACTGATGCCATAGGACAGAATTGTCTAGCAGTGACCTGCCAAAATTCTTGAACCTCAAAATCTTTAAGTATAAAAAAATGGTTAATGTTTTAAATTACCCAGTTTTGTAGAACATAACTAGGATAGGGGAGATCTCAACATCAGATCAGTGAAAATGATTGACTCCAATATTTCTTAAGTTGATCTTTAAGATATTATTGAATGAGTAAACAACCAAGAGAAAGATACAAGTCATAGGTGAATGCAGCCCTCCAACACCTCATTAGTTGCCCAGCAAAACACACTCCCTAAATTCAGTGAGCACTGCCTGGTGAGAAGGGAAATAAATTACTGCCTCCCTGCGTTCCCTCTTTACATAAGTTTTATAATATAAAATTTAGCTATACAAAATTGTAAACACACATCAATCAGTTATATTTTGTAATAATAAAGGGGAATCTAAGAAAAAGAACATTACCAGTAATTTACATCTTCCCATATGTTTTCATCAATTCCATGCCCCCATCTCCTTGTCTTTTATGGCATGAAAGGGAAAGACTAGATCTATTTACTACCATATAAACAGATAACTGCTATGCAAGTCCAAGAATTATGCAGTTTTTAATTCCCACTAAAGAAGCCCAAAAAGTATAATGATTTTTCTTCATTTGTAGTCGTTAATTTTTATATATTATTTTACAAATACTCAAAAGCAGGTCATCTTTTACCGTTACAAAGATCTTCGGCATATATGCAAACAATTAAGATAGGGGAGTAAATTGGGCTTGGATTATTTGATCGTGTTGTCAACAGAGTGGCATTGTCAGGATCCACAGCTGCATGGACTGGTGAGGTTATCTAGCTGCTTCAGTCAGCTAAGTCACATAGAGGAATGCAGTGTCTAGCCCTTGGGAATGTCAAGTGGATTCATGACACTCCCCGAGGACTGTGAATCTGGAAAACTATGAATGAATAACAACAAGAAGAAAATACTGTTTTCATCTGTAACAGACATAATCTAGCTACCGTATTGTTCATATTATGTGTGGAATAGCTAAATGAAGATGCCTCCTATCTGCCAGCAAAGACAATAAGACAGGGCTATGACAATACAGAGCTCCATCGTATTTTTTCAACAGAATTATTTATTTATTTATTTTTTACAAAGGAAACATTCATATAATTGAACAGAGAAATATATTTCTACAATAATTGTTGAGAGTTCAATATCTCCCTTTCAATAATGGATAGATAAAATAAATGAGAAAAAAAGGACTGAAATAATACAATAAACCAACCAGATCTGACAGAGCAGTCTTCCAAACAACAGCAAATAGTCTTCTCAGTGCCTCTGGGACATTTGCCAGGATAGACCCTATTTTAGGCCATAAATTAAGTCCTAATCGATTTTTTTCCTTCTTCTTCTTCTTCTTTTTTTTTTTTTTTAGTTTTTTGAACCAGGATACATTGATTGCATTTGTTAAGTAAAGAACCACTTATAATTGTTTCCTGCCCCCCAAAAGTGTGTCGCACACTGTCATCAACCCACCCACCTCTCTCCTTCCCTCTCACTATCAAGTTTAGTGTTTCAAATATCCAACGTGTAATATAGGCCCAAAGATCTAAATAATACAGCTCTCTGTTTACAAAACTATTTTACAGAGATAAAAACACTATAACAGGAAATATATTTCTTCAGTTTTTAAAATAAGGTGAAACATTTTTGGGCATATAATCAAAATTTTATGAGTATGTGATATTATAATCCAAGGTAGACATGCAAAAAATTATTCTAATTCTTATTGATTATATTGCCTTAGTAGAAGGATTAAGCACGCCCCTTGTTCAGTGAGGATGTGAGCCATGCCTCTCATCTGGGGGTGTGAGTGGAACACAGAAGGTGCTCAAGAAATATGTAATTAAATGAAAAATGTAGAAAGGTATGAGAAAGTTTTTATACATAGGAATAGGGTTGAACAATATATATGTATGTAATAGAATTTAAAATATGTATACTATATCAGTCAGCTAAAGCTTCCATTGCAAAATACCACAGACTGGGTGGTCTCAACAGCAAAAGTTTCTTTTCTCACAGTTCTAGAGCCTGGAAATTCAAGAGCGTCCTGGCAGGCTGGTTTCCCCTGGGGCCTGTCTCAGCAGGTGCTGGTCTTCTGGCTGTGCCCTCATGTGACTTTTTCTGCGTGTACTGGCCTCTATTCCTCTTACAAGAAAATCAGTCCTACTGGATTAAGGCCCTACCCTTATGACCTCGTTAAAACTTTATTATCTCCTTAAAGGCCCTATTACACTGGAGGCTATAACCTTAAGATAAAAATTGGGGGGGTGGGATTCAGTCTGTAACACATACTAAGTTGACTTTTTTTTTATTTTATTTCAATTCACTGTTTTTTAATTTTATTTCAACACATAATTAAGTTCATATGTTTTTTTATTTTATTTCAATTCACTGCTGCTATCATAATAGATAAAAAGAAAACAAGCTGTCCCTTCTTCTGAAGAGGCAAGCAGATATTTTTTACAAATTCAGAAAGTTCAAAAGGATATTAAAAATATCCCCCAAATTTCACAAAACAAAAGCCAGTCATCTCTCTCCTTATATTTATTATTTCTCAGGAAAAGATCTTTCTTTCTTTATGATTTTTCTTTGGAGTTGGAACTACCAAAGGAGTGGGAGTTAGGAAAGGGGGGATAAGAATCCTCTTATTCTGAGTTATCAAAGTAAGTTTAATGAGGTTTCATTGGGGGAGAATGTATTAGAATTGAGATAAATGTTGAAGTAGGGATAAACACCAAATTTTTCTGATCTAAAGAAATCCTAATGGCCTCAAGCACTTGCAAAAGAAAACCCATGATGAATAAACAGGGGGAAAATGATTTCTATCATGACTGTGTATAAACAAGGTGTATTAGATCAATTGAAAGTTAAATTGATAATTTTACCAATCCAACTTCAAAATAAAACATTCATTAAAGTAAAAAGGTTTTTAAGCTATAGGCAGAGATAATTAGAATGTAAGGACTGGAGGTTACAATATATTCTAAAATTTGTAACATATTCACTCTCTGTCAATATTTTCTCAACCTGCCTACTTGACTTCCTAATTTTCCTTAGCAGATTAAATACTTTTTCTTAATATCATAAAATCAAGATTTCATAAAACTCATTCCTCAGACAGCCTTAATATGTGTAGAGTTGCTAGGTTCTCCTAAGTGTGCACCATATAAAGAAACATTCAGGCTGCACCCAGTTGGCCAACACATGGTCCTGGTGATAAGCTGTGCAGACTCCAAGGTTTGATTTTTATTCTCCCAGAGCCACAATCTTTTTGCCAATCCTCACCTGACAGCCTATACCCACTCACAAGGTAGGAGTCATCTTTCAATTTGCCCTATAGGTAAGTCATTGTCTTGCATAAATGGAACAGACAGTATGATTTTTACTGACAATCAGTCATCAGAAATATTCCCCCAATGATTTTGCAACGCTGCTGACAATAGCCAAGATATAGAATCAATCTAAGTGTTCATCACCAAATGAATAAAATATTCTAAATATATAATATATACGCTTACTAGTCAGGTGTTATCAAAATGAATGAAACCCTGTCATTGGCAGCAATATGGATGGACCTGGGGGACATTATGTTAAGTGAAATAAGCCAGGCACAGAAAAACAAATACTGAATACTTTCATGTCTTGTGAATTTAAAGAAGTTGACTTCATAGAAGTAGAGCATAGTATATTGGTTACCAGAGACTGGGCGAATAGGAGAATAGGAAGCATTTGGTCAAGGGGTGCTATATTACAGTTAGGAATAGGAATAAGTTTTGATGTTCTATTACACAGTAGGGTGGCTATGGTTAACAATATTATATTGTATATTTCAAAATATCTAGAAGAGAGTATTTTGAACGTCCTCCCCATAAAGAAATATGCAAGATGATGGACTTGCTAAATGCCCTGATTTTATTTTTACAGAAAATAGTATATAAAAATCACACTGTACCTAAGTATGTACAATTATTATTTGTCAATAAAATCAAAAATTTAAAAGTCCTAGAAAAAGAGAAAAAAAAATTTAAAAGAGAGAATAAACTGGGCATGGTGGCTCATGCCTGTAATCCTAGCTCTTTGGAAGGCTGAATTGGAAGGATTATTTAAGGCCAGGAGTTCAAGACCAGCCTGAGGAAGCTAGCAAGAACCCATTTGTACTAAAAAGAAAAATATAAACACCAGCTGAACATGGTGGTATGTGCTGGTATTTCCAACTCTCATGGGAGGCTGAGGCAGGAGGATCACTTGAGCCCAGGAATCTGAGGTTGCTCTGAGCCATGATCACACCACCACCCTCCAGGGTGGGCAATAGATTGAGGCCTTGTCTCCTGTCCCCCCTCCCAAAAAAGAGAGAGAGAGAGAGAGAAAATACAGAGCGAATATTATGATACTACTCAATATCCCAGTAAAGTTTCCTTCTTACTACTTCATAAATGACTTTATATTGTATTTTGTGTGTGTCTTCTAGAAAGAAAAACCATACCTTAATTATTTCCATATTCTCTAAAGATAATGTCTTTAAGCCCAGTTTGATTTTCTTAGTTCTTCCTAAACTTTCATGATGGCTTCATAAATGACCTTCTCATTTCTAGTATCTGGATTTAAATCAAATCTATTCCCCACACATGTCGTGATCCGGGAATTTCTGCTTATTTATTTTTTATTTTTTATTTTTGAGACAGAGCCTCAAGCTGTCACCCTGGATGGAGTGCAGTGGCATCACAGCTCACAGCAACCTCCAATTCCTGGGCTCAAGTGAGTCTCTTGCCTCTGCCTCCCAAGTAGCTGGGACTATAGGCACCCACCACAATGCCCGGCCATTTTTTGGTTGCAGCCGTCATTGTTGTTTGGTGGACCCAGGCTGGATTCGAACCCGCCAGCTCAGGTGTACGTGGCTGGCACCTTAGCCCGTTGAGCCACAGGCGCTGAGCCTCTGCTTATTTTTAATGTAAAATCTGTTTTGTTCTCCAATCTAGCCTCAACCTGCCTTTCTGCAGTTACTGAATCCATTTGTCAGTAACTCTTGGTCACTTGTGCTCCGGTCTACTGTCCTGAAGAATCTTACCTGTTCTCTGCAATGTACATATCCAGACATACACAATCACACATTGTATACAAACACAGAATGTTGCTGAGCTCTATTTTCTGTTTCATTATTCTTGTATTGATTCTTAGATTTTTATTATTTTATCCTTGCAATATTTAAAAAATGTCCACATTAAGATAAAAATTACAAAAAAATGAGGGCATACACTACAACTATACAACAGGATCACACCTTACTTCCCTTCCCACTTCTACCTCCATTCTTGGGTACTGGTGACCTTTCTGTCATTATACTTTAGTTTACATTTTCTGGAATGTTCTAAAAAGAATCATACCATACGTGTGATGGTGTACAGTGCTTTGACTCCATAAATTAGAGATTCCCTCATGTTGTTGTGTACTCTGATAGATCTCTCCTTTGCACTGCTGAGTAGTATTTCATTCTATAGGCATAGCACCTGTTGATAAACATTTAGGCTGTTTCCAGTTTTTGGCTATTAAAATAAAATTCCTATAAACACTTATATCTAAGTCTTGTCAGGAACATATACTTCCATTTCTTTTATGTAGCTGCCTACAAGAGAAAGCTTGGATAATGTGGTAGGAGTAATTTAATTTTTAAGAAATTGCCAAATTGTTCACAGAATTATTCCTTCTCAGTAGTAGTTTATGAGATTTCCAGGCCCTCAAAATCTTCCATAAGACTTGCTACAGTTCCCTGCCTTGATTTAAGGTCTCATAATAGATGCGTAGTGATATTTCACTGCGGCTTGCATATGCCTTTCCCTACTGACTAATCATGGCAAGCATCATTCCTTTGCCTCTTTGCTATCTATACATCTGTGGTGAAGGGACTGTCCAATCTTTTGAATATTTTTCTTAAGTAGGTTGTTTGTTTTTTTATTGAATTTTGAATGTTCTTTATATCTGGCAACTATTTCAGATACAAATTATGCCCATAGCCCATAATTCCCTATTTTATAACTGTAAGCTCTTTGTACAGTTAATCTAAGGAAGGAACTATGGACCATGGAACCTGTCCTGGTAGTTGTTGAAACAGTAAGGAGAAGTACAGGTATTTAAGTCAACCATACATTTTAGTGTGATGTTCTGACATTGATACATATTTTTTGCTCAGACATGTTCCTCTATTTTCCTCTTCCAGTCGGTAGAAGAAAATAAAATATATCAAATATTGCTTATTATTCAAGAATAAAATTCATATACTAATTTCCTTTCTGAAGAAAATTCCTAATGTCTTTTGTTTTCTCTTGAATTATTAATTTTGAATAAATCCCGGATTTTTAAACAAAACAGCTTTTTATCATATTTTTACTGTTACTACAATTTTTAATTATTTCCATTTCATCATTATTTTTCCTTCACAGTCATCCCTTCATTTCTGTCTCCTAAGTTATACCAAGTTAAATAAAGTTATAAATAATTAAGTGTAAAGGCATAATGGTTACATTGGTTATATTTTACTTATTATAATGACATTCTTTTAAGTTCCCTAACTACAATTTATTTTGTATGTTTTAGTCAATAGGTTAGTAAATATAATTAATGAGATTAAAATCCTGTAGACTTATTCAATTTATTTCTCAAATTAAAAAAATTTTATGACATAAAATACCGTTAAATTTACTTGAAGGCTACTTGAAATAAATATAACATTCTAACTAGATATTTGACAGGACATAAAATTTTTCTAAATCATATCTTGATATCATATTAGATCACACAAATGGACAGAACTCATTTATGGATAATAAATCTTTTACATAGTTAAGTATTATCATCCATAAATAATTTTAGGGCAAATTATTGCTAATCTCATAATATTTCTTGGTGCAGAAATCAATATTCATTGTCAAAAGTAATGTAACCAGTTATGTAAACCTGGAAAGACATATGTTCAAAACTATTTATACGTATTTAATTTAAAAAGACATTAATTTTAAAGGACACAAATTAATGTTATCATTTTCAAAAATTCATATAAGACAAGTGAGAGGACAAATGTGACATTGATATTTTTCCTCAATATGTACATGATTAATGCTGGTAGGAAATGAAAGTAGATGCAAAATAAAACTGAACCCCCAAATCTCTAATACTAGAACTTTAACTGTAGTCTTCAATGTTATAAATGTAATTAGATGGTAAACAGGAGGAATTGTGTTTTGGTCTGAGAATTTATGCTATAATCACTGCTGCCTGTATACTTCATGTATCAAAATTTATGTATTAACAGGTATAGAACAGAACTTGAGCCCATGCCTTTAAGCAATAACAAATATAGCAAATATCAATTAAAATCTCGATAGCCAAATAAAATCATGTGATTGTTTAAATTGAGCCCTCCTATTACAATCCTTATAACTTACCAGTAAGTGAAAAGACGTCCTTATTGCACAGAGTATTCAAATTGTTATATGAGAACTGTTTTTTTTGAGACAGGGTCTCACTATATTGCCTTGGGTAGAGTGCTGTGGCGTCACAGCTCACAGCAACCTCCAAAAATTGGGCTTAAGTGATTTTCTTGCCTCAGCCTCCCAAGTAGCTGGGAATACAGACGCCCGACACAATGCCCAGCTATTTTTTGTTGAAGTTGTCATTGCTGTTTAGCAGGCCTCAGTGCATGTGGCTGGCACCTTAATCACTGTGCTACAGGCGCTGAGCCGAGAACTTTTTAATGAATGATAATGTTTCATCAGCAGTTTTAGGTTCACAACAAAAATGAGAGGAAGGTGCAGGGATTTCCCACATAGCTCCTGGTCCACATGCACATATCCTCTCCCCTTATCAACAGTCCTCACTAGAACATATCTTTTCTGTATTTTTATACCCAAAATAGCCAGCGTCAGTGGCTATGATAGTGAATAAGTACTTGTCTTTACAGATCTTACAGCTCGGATTTGGAAGTCAGTGACATCACAGGGAGACAGGTGTGAAGGGCCGTGGGGATGTGCCCATCTGGCATCTGTAACAGCCTTATTTTTTTAATCACTGGGTCTCAAACCTTGATACACAAACATCACTGGTGGGTCCTCTGAAAAGCAGATTCTGACTGAGTAATTCTGGAGTGTGACCGGAGATTATGTATTTCTAATAAGATCCTGGGTTTCGCTGATGCACCTGGTAGAGCTTCAACATAGGCTGTGATCCAAGTTCACAAGACCCTGGAACTCTCAGTTTATGTCTTTGAACCACTTCAGAGCCACCTGCAACTCTCCCTGGAGGGTCTGGTTTGCTCACATTTAAACAAATAGGCAGTTGTCTTCAGGGTTACAGACGCAGCATGGATGTCAGATCTGGGATTTCTACGCTTGCAAGCAAAGACTTTTCTATTTACAATGAAGCCAATTTATCATAAGAGTAAATCCCTTGTGGTTGTGTGCAAGGCAAAAAGGCATCATTTAAATAATTTTGGTTTGTGAAATTCTATTTTAAGAACTTAAATGATTAGTAATTTCCACTACAAAATAACCATTTTGCTTCTATAGCGATGAAACAGATCTTTGTGTGAAGCGTTTCAGTATTTTATTCATGACTACATTGAGATTTAAGTAATTTACAGGTAGGTAACTTGAACATATTATAATTTATAATACAATGATATGATTTATAATTTTTAAATAAGAAGACATCAATGTGAACTTATCTTTGTTTGGGGTTTTTGTTCCGCATCTTGCAAGCGATATTCTTGTCTGCCAATGGGTGTGAACTCATTACGATTTGGCTTCAGCTGTGTGCAGGAGGAATGACCCCCAGGGCTCGCTGAGGAGGGGACCTCTCTGTTGCAGTGCCACAGACTCATAAACACACACAGAAGCAAGTCGCTCTAGACCTACTGATATTTTTTCATATTATGAACAATCATAATGATTACTTATTTAAAGGATTTACTCTCTGAGATAGATTGCACATCATATTGTAGGGGCAGGAGAAAAAAATGAAAATTTAGGACCTCTGGATCATGCTAACTCGTTCACTGCTTCCTGTGTATGCAAGGGTATCAAGGACATGATTGCTAGTATGAAAAGAGATTTCTTTTTTTTCTTACTAGTACTAGGTAGGTGTATTATCATCCTGAGTAATTTGAGCATTCCTTCATATTGAACACGAATATAAATATTTAGCAAAAAGAATTTGACCCTCAGTATTACAAAAAATAACTCAGTCACACTTGGGTGAACAAACTTTTAGCTTATATTTTTCTATTCATGTACTGTGAAAATATATGGTAATATAATATTAAAAGAATTCACGAGAATAAGTAGAGAAAGATCAATATTTTATGCTTCAAGTTATTAGATTTTCGCTAAGGGTTCTATTCAACAAAAAAAAGACCCACACAGTCCTGTGACATTCACTCTGCTTTTAACCCGTTAAGACAGAACGAGCATCACACGGTATACGCAAATCAGACAACCACAAAGAACAATATCATGTTAGGAAAAGTCGAATAAACACACCAGGGAGCTTTGAAGTTTTTAGATGGAATAGTGAGCTTTTAGATCTATTTACTCTCCCCTACCTTTTTCAACTGGGGGAGTGAGATAGAAACAAGTAAAAGATTAAGGGTGGATAAGATGTACTTCGGTGATAAGGTCCTTATTGTCTAGGTGGCTCTCACAGTAAAAATATTTTTATTCCATTCATATCATTTCACTCACACTGCATAAGTACTTGGGATAATAAACCCTGCAGCTCTTTTGAAATAACTTCTTTATTTAATCATAAAGGGGAGAAAGTGTTGGCACATATTCAATAAGACATGAGATTAGTTTTACCTTTGGGCATGTTATTCGCACCTACCAAAATCTTTCAGACTCTGAAGATACATTTATTACCTTATAATTCTAACTTACTTTTGGAAATTAAAATGTAAATAAATAATAGAAGAGCCATTATATAGTCCTCTAGAAACAATAGAAGAGAAAAACTTTTGAAAATGTCTTTTTTTAAAAGGTAGAATTCAGAACTCTCTTTGTATTCAATATAGAATTGTAATTTGGCCCTTATTTAAAAAGAATACTGTGGAATCAATATTATTTCAGAAATTTTAAAGCACATCAAATTAGACATAAGAAGATTTAGCATTCTTTCAATTTTTACTGTATAAATGATTTTTCTAGCTATCTCCTTTATTAACTTATACTCAATGTCACCTGAAAATATGAAAATAAACATTCCTCAGGCCTCTAACTTTACTTTGGTGAAACACATTCGCTAACATACCATTCTGTTAAAACTAGCTTCTTTTTGGGTTCAACAGATAATCTGAGGAAATATGGAAATTTATTTTAAAGAATTCTCTCACATTATAAAACCATGAGGCAATAACTTAATAGATTACTGGAAAGAAGGAAACTTTCCTTTCTCTATTTAGAGGCAAAGAATTGAGATATGGAACAGATGTCATAAGAAGCATTTCCCTGTTTTTTTTATCATTCAAGACAGACAAATTAGTGATTTACGCTTAACCGCTTGTCACCTAAATATTTCACCAGTCCATTATTCAGGGGTTTTAGTGCTCACTCCTCGTATAAAGGCAAGTGGGTGTTCAGGCAGACTATGACTTTATGCCGTATTATTTAATTTTTCAGCTGAAATTTAAGTAATGAATATGTGGTCAGCCTGTGTATTTATGTCACTCTGACATATGAGAAACGAAGCTGTGAGAAAAGTAAACCAAAGCACATTCTTTCCTTCATGGCTAAAAGCAACAGATCAACAGCTAAATAAAAATGTCTGTCTTTTACACATTGCAAAACACATATTAAGTTTTTTGGCACATTTTTCTTTACCTCCTAAACAAGCTATTTGTGTAAAATAGACCAGGTATTTGCATAATCTGTTGCTGTTTTTGAAATGATTTTAACCCCCAAATTATTCACTAAACAACTAGTAAGAATCAATAAAAATAACCTTCATCTTGAATTCTATGTGTATAAAAGTATGATATTTAGTTTTATTTCTCTATAATGATAAGCAGCTAAATTGATTGGCAGAGTAGAAAAATAGTGGAAAAACTTTCAGAAACTTATTGTGAAAATTTAAGACAGATTTTGAACTTCACTGGGGTCAGTTTCATCACCTGGAAAATGGAGCAGTTTTAGATGATTTCTAAGGTAACTTTTAGCTCCAACATGTTATGTATTTTTAACATCATAAATCATATAGTCCTATCATTCACATATATTGACTTAAAATAATTATCTTTTAAAGAAAGCCCATATATAAAGGCATGCTACTAACTCTGCATTGCAATTCAACATGTTCATTAAATTTTGTTACAGATGGGTAAATGGTTAACCTTACCTGCAGCACTTAGCTTAAAGATTAGGCAGAAAGTACTTTCCAAAATATACTTGCAAAATTGATATTCTCCTTATCTCTCTATATTAATTTAACGCTGAATGTAATCAGCATGCCTAATGAACTGTAAACCTCACACCTGCCTCTGTACCCTATATGGTAACATCACCTCATGGCGCAGGCTCTCTTCCGTGAATTTTGTTATTAACGTAAATTGTTTATTAATAGTGTCCAGTCAAGAAAATCACTGTCTACATTTAGAGCCCAAACTGACAAAGTCTATTCTTGTATGCAGTGGTAGAATTTTTCATGACATGCTGAGCATTTATTTACAGAAGCTGTCCAGCATCTAAAACAGCCCTGTTAACACAAACAAGACTTCAGGTTCTTCTCATTTACTGTCTGATGAAAATCAAAGAACAGTATGCATGCCAATGAAGCGCCATGAATTTTTCATATATTTCGCTCCTTTTTAGTACTCCAAACACCAATATTCTCTGAAATGATTAAACACTCCTCTATCAGAAATCGTATCCTCTGGGTGGCAAGAGGCCAGAGGAACAGGAGCTTGAACTGACCTTCGGATAAGTAAGCCTGGACCACTTTTGCAGCTTTAGTGAGAGAATAGCAAGCTAACTCCAGAAAGAAAGCAATTTGTGAATCAAGAGAATACAGAAAGAGCACAGTGTTAATTAGAAAGATATTTTTGAATTCCTTTAAACTTAAATATTGCCTAAAGCAAAGTTCTATTAAAATAATATGAAGATGTCTCTGTATGTGTCTGTACGTGTGTATTGTATTTATACATGTACAAACACAAATACACACATATATATTCAATTTATCGCAGGATGTATGGAACAACTGAGCTTTTACTATTTATATTTAACATTCATTCAGCCTTTCATTTGATAATCATTTATGGAGCACCTAGATCATCCATTATATGCTGAACACCTTAAAACAAAATATTCAACATAGCTCACTTAGCTTGAGACTAATTATTTGAAATATATGGCTGTTCATGGCGGGTATTTTGTATTTCTATTAATATACAAACATATTATTCCTTTTGTGAAATTTGTGAGTTCAGTCATTTGTTTTTTCTCTAGAGGAAGCTTAATCAAACTTCCTTGAATTCACCCCAAGATGAGACTCTTAACTTTTAATTAAAGTGATAACAATGTATATATTAGTCATTATTTCTTACAAGTGTGAAGAACTTTTGTAATTTCACTGATCTAGAATGACACCTTCACTTCAGTTTGTAAGATATGATATAAAGTCAGAAAGTATTTGAAATGAATCAGAAGTAACCTTTATAGGACATGTCCCTGTTTCTTTCTTTTTTTTTTAATTTTTATTAAATCATAATTGTGTACATTGGTGCAATCATGGGGCACAATGTGCTGACTTCATATACAATCTGAAATATTTTCATTGAACTATTTAACATAGCCTTTATGGCCTTTTAATCACTACATGAAAACATTTATATTCTACATTTAGTAATTTTAACTTGTACCCTTGTAAGATGCACTGTAACTGGAACATATTCTTCTTAGCAAAGTATCTCAGGAATGGAAGAAAAAGTATCCAATGTATTCAGTCCTACTATGAAGCTAATCTATAGCTTTCATATGAAGGCTAAAACCCAGTTATAGCACAAGAAATGGGGAGTGGGGCAAGGGAGGGAAGGGGAGGGGAGGGGAGAGGATGGGTGGAGGGAGGGTGATTGGTGGGATCACACTTATGGTGCATCTTACATGTCCCTGTTTCTAACAAGAGCCTTTTAAAAATTTATTTTCTTATGTTGATGATAATTGAAATGTTTTTCTAAGAAAATCTCAGAATCCAAAAGGTTTTACTTTTTTATTATATTTTACAATGTAATATGTTCTGTGAGTGTATTGGATTACTCCTAGTATTACACAGATGGTGATAATTCACGTTGTTACAAACCATCTGAATTCTTCTTATAGCAAAGTGACTATTTGTCCTACTATTTAAACAATTTACAAATACCCAATAGAGAGGAAAATGGTATTTAGAAAGAATTCTTCAGGAAGAGTAACAACAGCTATGGCTTTTATTCAAATTCCAAACTAAAGCCAGCTGACAAGTGATTTACTAATAGTGGTTATATAAAAAGCTCAGTGCAGCCCCAGGCAGCCTGCAGACACGGTGCCTGCCTGACAAATGGCAGCTCAGGCTGGCTCTGCAATTGGAAGCAATTCCTGAATTAATCGGAAAGATTGTCAAACATACTACCATTCCCCCAAAGTGAAAGCAGGCATAATACAATCTAGAAATTGGATTCTTAGGAAAAATGCACAAGTCAAGTTAGAAAGAAGTTATTGTATACCTATTATGTCCCAATATTGTTTAAAAGGCTCCATGGGATGGAAAACAAATACTGTATTTGTCATGTTCTCCTTATCGGAGTCTCAACCCTCTAAAAGAGAAAAGACTTATATACAGAGGACTGTCAGAGACCAGCCTCATCTCTCACACACACCCCAGTTCACACTGGCCCATCCTGTCTGCCTTTTCTCCTTCTCCTCAAGCGCGCCATGTTCTTCCCCTCTTTAGATCCTCCACACATACTCAACCTTGTGAACTCCTATTTTTCCTCTAGATTTAAGTCTAAATACTGCTTTCTTAAGGAGGTTTTTCTGACATTTCCTGCCAACAGATACAAAATTAACCCCTCCATTTTTACTCTTTTATAGGACTCTATATTTTATTTTCCTATGGTTTAGCACATTTAATACTCATATATTTAGTTTTATAGATATTGATTTTATCTGTCTTCCAAACTATTGACATGAACTATAAAAGGACAGAAAGCATGTGATTTGCGAGGCAGTATATCTCTTAATCTTACAGTGTAGTTTCTCAACTTCGGCTTATGACATGTAGTGCCAGATAAGCTTTTACCTTGGGGGACTGCTGTATGAATGAAAGGATGTTTAGTGCCATTTCTGACAACCATCCAGCAAATGCCAGTAGCCACCCACCACAAATTAGACAAACAAAAATGTCTCCAAACATTGCCAGATGTTACCAGAGGACAAAATTTTATCGAGTTGAAATCTACCCTGCACTAAGGCCCAACATATAATATTTATTAATGAGTAATTGAATAGATGAACACAAGACATCATGCAATCCAATGATAGAGTGTATGCTAAGGTTAAGTTGCCAATGTCATGGGTTTTTATGAGGAATAAATGTGATAATGTATGGAAAATATTTACCTTACTTTCTAGTATATGTTTAATCTTCAATAAGTAATTATGAGCAATTACTATTTTTGATGAGATTTAATATGCTATCAGGAACAGGCAGGGACTATTGGCCCTACTTATACATTTTTAAATGGATGAGTTATTTATGAAAGAAGTACTTTAAAAGACCAATCTTCCCAGGAGTTTGAGGTTGCAGAGAGCTATGGTGACACCACTGTACTCTACCCAGGGTGAAAGAATGGTACTCTGTCAAATAAATAAATAAATAAATAAAAAACAGATAAAATACATTAATCTGGCATGGCAGGTAGACTGACTAGAGGATAAGGAGTCCAAAGATTATTTTCAATGATAGACTATAAGTATGGAGACCAGTTTGCAATCAGCATGAACTTGGAAGTGTGGTCTAATGCTAGTTCAAAGTCACTGCTCTAGAAATAGCCTAGGAGCCCGACAATTTCTTGATAGCCAAATATGCATGTCAAAGAGAATGGATACGTTCCTGCGCTAAGGTGAGATGACAATGAAGGTGGTTTTCTCCATTTTATTCATTGTCGCTCCTTTTCTTTATGTTTCTATGGCTCCCTGCCTACTGAAAGTCTGTCTTGGAACATTCATCTCACTCCTACTCTTAGCCTTCTAAGAACAATTCAATTTCTAGCACTCAAAAAAAAAAAAAAAAAAAAATCCGATCCGGCATTACTGGCCCATATGGAACTCAAAAACCTAACTTCTCCCTCATCAATCCTGTGTAATGTATCATTGTTTAGCATAATATTACATTAGTCATCTTTCATTTTTTAGTAAGCCAATATGAATTCAGATGTTATGCTTCTGATTTCTTATTTCTTTGGGATCCCCCAACCATAGTTGTAATAAAATTTATTTCTTACTTTCTGAGTCACAGGACATCAAAATTAGAAAGATGCCAGATGTCAGAT
Source organism: Perodicticus potto (assembly GCA_963574655.1). Taxonomy (NCBI): domain Eukaryota; kingdom Metazoa; phylum Chordata; class Mammalia; order Primates; family Lorisidae; genus Perodicticus; species Perodicticus potto. Next base: position 12,861 of record CAUYRH010041421.1, on the reverse strand, counting down.
ACTAGAGCTGTCAGAAAAATCATGAATCCCTACCATAACAATTATAAATATGATTATTCAGATGCTGCTTGTCTATCCTATGATAGAAAGATCAGTATTTCATCCAGATTCCTTTTTGGAAGGCTTATCTTTAAACGTGTCTTCCAAATTATACAAACATAAAGATATTTTGCATAGCTACTCAATATCTGATTCAAAATATCTCCTTACTTTCTGTCCCTGTCCATTCAACTATACATTTTGCCCCTTAGAATTTGTTCTATTTGTGTTAAAAAATAGTTATTTTCTGTATATACTCCTGTAATTTGTATTAAACATCTCTTAAGGCTAGAGATGTACTAAGTTACTTTTAATTATTTATTTCACTTAGGTTTCTTCAATATAATAAACAACACAAAAAACTTCAAATAAATATATGATATTATAATTTGATGTTATTTTCCCAATTATGTTCATATAATGTAGCTTCCCTATCTTATCCTTTTCTGTCTGTACTCACCTATTCTCAATAAATCTAGAGATTGAAACGAAGTTATACAACATAGAGGAAGTATGTAAGTCAATACTATGAATGATCTAAAATTGAAATAAGTAATAATAAATGTAGCTAAAGTTATAGTCAAGTTCCTGGTTTATCAACTATTTAGTTCAATGACATTTAATTACCAAATCCATAAAGTCATTCACTGGATTAAAAAAGAAAGAAAAGAACTACATAAACGCATACTGCAGATAGAAGAGAGTTTACTATAAGTGTATTGATCAATAATAATGTTGACACATACAAACACTGTCATTTATCTGAGAAAAATTAATTCAATTTTAGGTCACATTAACAGAAGTGCCCTATGTGGGCCTGGGAAGTGACAGTTCCACACCATTGTTCATTGTGCAAATAATACCTGAAAGGTATATATGGATCATTACGTTTTGAGATCCATAAAAATCAAGAAATGTAAAATCTGTGCCAGTGGAAACAAAAACCTTCTAGCACAACCAGTAAAGCAAGCAAACCAAAACCTACATGGGTGAATGAGAAAGGGGGCTTCAACTGTGATTCTTGAAAGTGAAGTAACAGACCATAACACAGTCTGTCTCAAAGCTTTCATAGTGACCCACATATATAATCTAGGATGCTATGATTGCAAAGCATTTTTGTATATGTCAAAGGAAGTTGGGGTTGAAGGAATGGAAAGAATGACAAAGAAGTTAAGGCAACTGGGAATGTCTAACATCAAGAGATAAGATGCTTGAAAATAAAATGCAGTTTTCTTATGTGAAGAGATTCTCATATGGAAGAAGTATTAAGATTGTCCTCTTTTAATGAATAACCTATCAATGGTGTAATGGGGTTCTATGGGAAGAAACAGAATAGTTATCAGACATAAGGAGTTGCTTCTGATAGTCAGTGGTATCTCAGGGAAGGCTTGCGTGATAAAGAAGTTATTTTGGACGATATTATTTACTGACTTGTAAATCTCACCAATTTATCCTGTGTTCTAACAGTCAAGATCAAAACTGTATTTTTTAACACATGGGTGATTTAAGATCATTTTTAAAAAGTGCTCGTACTTAAAATCAAAAGTAGGATTACATTTAAAATAACATACATGGATCCCTAGGGAGATCCTATCAAATGTTTCACAGGAATTTTATGCCACAGAGAATTCTAGCTTTCTACATGGGTTTGGGAGGGTAATAGTCAGGAGGCTCATCATAGCCTCAGAGTATAGATTTCTATGATGTAAAGCTAATTGATTTTAAGGGAAATTTAAGCCCATTTAGTACAAAGGACAAAGGCTCCGTGGAATTAATGGGCTCCGTTTCAATGCTCAGGCGTGAAAGCCTAATGCAACAGACCCTATCAGTGGGAATCAGGAAGATGTCAAAGAGAGGTATCTGCTGGGGTGTCAGTAGTGATGAGTGGCCCAGTGAGTGCTGGCTGCTTCCTTGCAGATGAATGCCAAAATCCAAGAGATACTGCATTGGTTTTTAAAAGGGACAATTTCTCTAATTAGCCTGGATATGTGGAAAACCCTGAGGATAGTAAACAAATGAAGGGGTTTTATTTTATTTTTCCAATGTAAGCCATGAATATTATTTTCTCTTCCTTCCAACTCCAGCCCCAGAAGAAATTAATTATTTCTTTAAGGTTCATTCACCTCTAAAATTTTATGATAAAGATTGGACCATTTTTTGGTCACACAGTTACACCCTCTTTGACAAGGGCAGTATGGATGGTCTTCCCTAACATCCCTGTGAAACCCTTTGCTAACTTGTCCTAAAAAGGCACTCGGATTAGTCCATTCTTCCTTTTCATTTCCACAACAAAAGTTATTAAGCAAATACTCTACATAATTTACTGGAAAAGTTGCTAGGAGAGATATATAAAACACAGAATTCTATCTGTGTCTTATATATGTTTGCAAGAAAACAGAATAGATATCAAAACTGAAGTACAGATTACTTAGCTTCTAAAAATCAGTTCCCTAACCCAGGATATAAATACAAACTAGTACTTAGATTCACTACCTTTTTTTTTTTTTACATCTACATTTCTCATTAAAAATGATATTTTGGACAATAAAAGCATTTTTTCAGGGAAGTTAGAATATCAGTATTTAAAAGTAAATATAAATTTGTATGGCTGGTAAAAGTTTGAGGTTTGAGAAACTAAAAATCCATGAAATTCTATAACATTTCACTTAAAGTTTGTATATTCTATATACAGAAGCAACATACAATCTTAAAAATGCAAACTTTGAACTATATACAGAAACTATATGCAATCTTAAAAATGCACACTTTGAACTTCGAATTTTTTGTATATCCTATATGTGGGAAATATATACAATCTTACAAAAGGAAACATGAACTTACAGAATTGGTAATCCTCTAAATTTTTATCTGTAACAGATTTATTAAACTTTTATATGCCCTAATAGTATACAAGGAAAACTGACATATAAACACGTGTTCAGTATTCTACTTATAGCTGGAGTTAACAGTGAAGTCAATCACTGAGCATCAATCCAATGTTAGCAAATATTTAGAAATGTGCGAGCAAAGTCAGCAGTCTGGATATTTGTCCTTTACCAAAAATCAGCACAAACTTAAAAAGGGCCTACCTAAGTCAATAAGAGAGCTAAAACACAATTATGTAAGACAAGAATAAAGGGTAAGCATCTTTTTATAAACAGAAATTTAATATTTTAATCTAAAACAGTATAGTTTCTCTTGTGATGCTAATAAATTCTGTCCACATGAATAACAAAAAAGTAGAACTACTTTTCACCAGGAAGGGTATTAATGTGGTTAGAAAAGTTTTATGAGCAACTTTTCAGGCAAATTGATACAAATCCTTCAACAAAATAATAGTAAAAATTCCGGTGGTATCATACGCAGACGTATTTGTTGCTCACAGTCTGTGGGGACTATGATCATCACAAAAAAAATTAATAATTTTGCTTTAATCTGTTTAAATGATCTCATTTTAATATGTCAAAACTAAGAAGTCACAGCAAGGAAGCTAAATTAAATATAAAAAGAAAAAGCTCTCTAGAGCGCAGACATTTCTATAACAATTTTTCTTCTCTGCTTTATTTATATTCCTGGTGACTTCTTTGAGAGTTACCTCAAAGATGTTAAGAGATTTCTTCCCAGCCAATTGTATTATTGTACATAAGCTCAAGTTTAAAACCTACTCATTCATTCTTTAGACACTCAGAACATAATAGGGAAAGTAAAAATTGGCCTGATACTGTTTGAACTCAAAACACAATGTAGGTCCATCAAAATATAAAATATTATTAAAATAACTTGAGAGTAGTAATTAAAATATTTAGCTACGTGTTATAAGGTACATACTTATTACCTACAGGTTTTGTTACTCATAGGAGTGTGTGCATTTCTGATCACAGTAAGGTAAAAATTATAATAATTCGGAATATCTTATTCCGTATTATTATTGGCAAATCAGAGGTCTTTAATTAAGGCGATTTTTTTTAGGTCCTCAGAGCTGTAATACACTGAAGATATCATAAAACTTTAACATTAAGGGAAAACCTCTAGAATCTGTATATACATACACACACATATACATGCATACATATATATATATATATATATACACACACACACACACACACACAAACACACACACACACACACATTTTTTTTCTTTCTTCTTCCAGTTTTGTTGAGGGCAATGGGAAAGACAGTGCTCTGAAAGGTGTGACTCCTGTCCCACCTTCTCCCCTCCTCTGGCCCCAGGACTTCCTTTCCTTGGGGCTGCTGGCCTCTTTCCCGTTTGTGACTCACATTCTCCCACCTCTGCTTTGCTGCTCAGGCTCCCATTTTCTGTTCATCTCCCCTACACTCTTCTATGTGAATATCACATCTTTAGGAAATCCTTCCTTGATCCTTAAAACTTAGTTAACGTCTGTTCTAGCATGGAGATCTTTTCCTTTGTCATACTGATCACATGTTTTTCATTTACATTTTCTGTGCATATTTATACTTAAATTTATTTGGTTCATTTTTGTGCATGTGCTGTCCTTTTGTTAATATCTGTTGGACCTACGAAAATGTAATTTTCACAAGTGCAGGATTCCTTTGGTTGTGTTGACTGCTGCCTTCCAGTGCCCAGTTCTTACTAGAAGTTCTTTAACTGAATGACCCTCAAAAAACAGAACAGTGAATTTTGCCTATATATAAACTGCTTCAATGGTGTTTGGGAAGAAAGCATCCCAGAATTTCTTCTTAAATTTTCTAGCTAAAGGTTTTCAATGATAATCTTAATACAATGTTCTTAATTCAAACAGAGAGTTTCTGATTGAGCGTCCTTACATCCCCATCTAACACGCATATGCCAATCATACCACACCAAATGCTAAGAGAAACTGCATGAATTTAGCAACCTTAATTTGAATTTCAGTGAATTGGCAACCTAGACTTAGAAGTATACTGTCTTTATTGCTGCCTCTCCCTCTTTCTTTCTCTCTCCTTTCTTCCCATTTTTCCTTCAAAGAGAAAGCACTACTACCTTTATCATTCAATACTTTTTGGAATTGGTGTTTCTTTCGATATTTACCCTTCATACCTAATGGAAAAGACTAACTTTACCTTTGGTGGAAGGCTTTTTTTTCCCCCATAGCACTCTCTTCTCTGTAATCTAGATAAATTGCCAAGCAAGCACATTGTAACCTTGGTGAATTTATCTATGGGGACACTCACATGAGCTTGAAATTAGTATGCCCCTGGAGACTACCTTATTTTTCCTTCTTAATCAGACCTTTAGGTAGATAGTCAGTGTCCTAGAACTGAACAGACAGAATTTGCCAACTGAATAATGTTGGCTGGTAGCATGCCTTCTCTTACTCTTAGAAGAGAAATTGTTACTAAGTGACAGGTTTTTACTTGCATGCTGTTGCCTATTGTCCCCATAAACAGTCAGAGGGCTTTCTTGGTTAATGGGCTGGGTTTGTGGAACACTTGTCCCCTGATGCTGTGTCTGAGCCCTTAGGTCAGGAGACAGACAATTTACATCCATTTTCCTGACATTCTTTATAGTCGAAGGCTACCAGTTTAGTCCCAGAAAGTCTGACCTTAACATGGTTTGATAAACAGGCAGGCAAGAAATACTGCATTAACGGAGTTCTTATATTTAGTCAAGAGAAAAACTTCAGAGGCATAGGTATTATAACACTCTACAATCATTTTGCTTTGACCAGGGTTTTAAATTGTCGTTAGTGCTTACTGGCTAAATTTGCTTCAATGTAGGTGATTAAATAAAGAAGAAATATCTGTGTATTTTCTAAGTAACCCCGCCTTAGGATTGCTTAAATATTTCTTCCTATACATAGCCATTTCTGTTAACACATTAAAAATGAAAGGTATTTTATAATTGCTTTAATGTTTATGGCATAACTTCAGAAGGACTTTAAAATCAAATGTTTGCTTCTTGGTCTTTTAGCTAAAACCAAGTATAAAAATCAAAGAAATGAGAAGAAAATGAGTGCTTTCAATTGTAATAATCTTTGATTCATACAAATTATCAGAAATTCAAGAGAGTATTACACCTTTTCTCTTCCAAAGACGTATGACCTAACTGATATGTTACTTTAAGAAATATCACTATTTAAATAACTAAAGAGTGGAGACTTATTTTGGCCAAGCTACCGAGTGTCAGCATTACCAGATAAGGAGCCTTTAGCCCATACCCTTAAGAAAACATAGAAGTAAATTTTAGAATCATGGAAATTTTATTTGTTCATTTTTCTCTTGATCAACTATTGACAAACTCTGTGAGACTTCTAATGCATTTTCTTAAACTAATTTTTGCTTCATTTATTCAATAAATTATTATTATTATTTTTTGAGACAGAGTCACTACGTTGCCCTCAGTAAAGCACCATGACATCATAGCTCACAGCAACCCCAAATTCCTGGACTCAAGTGATTCTCTGGTCTCTGCCTTCAGAGTAGCTGGGAGTATAGGCGCCTGCCACAATGCCAGGCTATTTTTAGAAATGGGGGTCTCACTCACACTCAAGCTAACCTTAACTCCTGAGCTCAGACAATCCACCCACCTCAGAGGGCTGAAATTACAAGTGTAATCCATGGCACCTGGCCTAATCAATAAATTCTTATTGAACATCTACTCCATGAAAGCTACTATAGTAGATTCTCCAGATACAGCAGTGAACAGAGGAGACAAAATTTCCACACTCTATATTCCTTTCCAAATAGTGTATCTTTACAATAATAATAACCTACCATTCAATCCTATAATTCCTTTACTAGGTATCTACCCAGATGATCAAAACCATTTTAAACAAAGACTTTTGCACCAGAATGTTTATTGCAGCCAAATTGATAATTGCCAAATCATGGAAGCAGCCCCAATGCTCATCAAACCATGAATAAATTAACAGATTGTGGTATATGTACACCATGGAATACTATGCAGCCATAAAAAGGTTGGAGACGTCACAGCTTTTACATTTACCTAGATGGAATTGAAATACATTCTTTTTAGTAAAGTATCTCAAGAATGGAAAAGAAAGCATCTAATGTACTCAATACTATTATGAAACCAATATATCATCACCTACACATCTATATGAATGATAAAACACAACTATAGTCCAGAAAGGAAGAGAGAAGAGGGAGAGTGTTGGGAAGGGGAAAGGGTAGGAGGAGGGAGGTTATTTGGTGGGACCTCACCTATTGTGCATAATGCAATGGTACATTTCAAAATCTGTTAAGAGTACAGCATAAATGTCTGACCACAACAAACAAGTGAGTGAGGTGGTGATTATGTTAATCAGTTTGATGTAAGCATTCCACATTGTATATTAAATCGGCATAGTGTATTCCATAAATGTAGTTATAATTATAGTTATAATTTAATAAAAAAATAATAAAAACCAATAAGTGTATAATATAGTGTCAGAGAATGCTAAGGACCACGAACAATAAAAAGGAAAAATTAAGTTATGGGTAGAGAGTAAGAAGGTAAATTTTAACAAGAGGTTTGAATAAACTGAGATCCAACCATGCAGATATCTGAGGGAAGATTGTTCTAGGCGTAGAGGAGAGCGAATGCCAAGGTCTTGGAGTAAGATGATCATCTGATCTCTTTAAGAGACTGGAAAAGAGCTGTGCGGCTGGTACAGAGTTAGAGAACGGGCAGGAGAAGGGGAAGGTAATGTGGGGTCTCATAGGTTTAAAGGTAGAGGGTGGAGTGAAAAGAGGGTCCTAAGTTAGGTTACCCAGTTAGGTCTCACGCTGCTGTCACTTGTCGGTTTGCACCATGTGTAAATTCGAAATAGGAGTAACCGCCCTAATAATAGAACAGTGCTGTTCAAACATAAAGGAGCAAAAACTAAATGAATACACTGTTAGGGAACAGGTTTGTTGATCTACTACAATGCTTAAAAATGAGAATTATCAGAGAAAGAAATATCACGTAGCCCACTACCCCCCACACCCTCCCCATCCCACTATGAACGATCAGATAGTTACTTTAGTCGGTCATTGTGCTTGCAAGCAACAGAGATTAATTTTGTGTTTCTCCAAGTGATGGGAGATTCATTGTAAGTGTAGAGAAGAAAAACGTAATTTAATAGAAACACTGCTGTTTCTTCCTTTTATGGGGAAAGTATTATTTAGATCCATGAACTGGCAACTCCTTTGTTCAACCAAGTACTCTGACACCCACTTTGACTATGATAGGCCAAACTTCTAGATGTTTAGCCTAAACGAGGCTATTTGGGCAAAAAGATCACTAAAAATCACATTTTGACTTATCTTTGGAAGAAAGAGGGAGAGAAGTGACCAGTCGATGGCTGAGAAGAGTTCCACAACTAAACTTTAGAACACAGTAAGAATACAGAAGAATGGGGCCCAAATGGAAGGGACCACAGTTTGGGTCACTGCCATGCTCCTCTGTGAACAGCAGCTCTCCGTGTCTCTGTTCTCTTGCTAAACGGCTTCCTCGTCTTCATCACCGTTATCTCCTGTCTGTGCCTCAAAGTTAATACAGTCAGATCAATCTCAGCCATCATGTTGAAATGTGTTTTTATCTTAACATTTCAAATTTAGGGTTTGCAGCTATTGGTTTATACTCTTGGTGCTTTTTTCTTCGGTGCAGGATGCTGGGAAATTAAATTTGATTAGCTTAGATCCGAGCTGAGGTATGAGAAAAGATAGAAGGCTGTGAATGGATCTACTTTAGTGAGTGGGAAGGACAGGGTGCCGATACCCCTCAGAAGACAAAGCAGACATTTGGAAATCATACTTAATGAATGCTGCGTGAGACGGACTCTCAGAATAAGGCTTTTGTTTACCACACTCATGATAAACAAGACTATATAAGGCACATTTTCTACTTCATGAGTAAAAGGAATCTGTAAATTACTAGACAATGTGTGTCTACTCAGTTATTCCGAACAACCGAACAATCTCGCTTTATTTTTAATTGGAAAAAGAATTCATCTGTGAATGGGAATCAGTGAAAGCACATGAACTGTGTGGTCAGTTATTACCCCGAATTTAGTGAGGCCAGATTTGTGGGTTGTGCGTCCTCCCCACAGAGAGCATAAGTAGGTTTCTAATACAAAACTGGAATTGGGGAATCTTTGTGGTAGAAAAGACCTTAGAGTGTTTCTACTCTATTTTTTTTTTTTAATTTTACAGATGAGGAAAGTGAAACCAAAGGAAGGAAACTGACTTTACTGAACTCCCAGCTCAGTCGGGAGCCTGGCTGAGAAGGGAATCCAGGGTTGTTCTTTCCCAGGGAAGAATTTCCTGCCACTGCTCCTTCATCACAGTGGTCATCCTTGCACTAGAAAAGAATAGTGTGCAGGGTTTGTTTTTTTTTCTATGTCAAATGCAGCTGTGTTCAGTTGCTGCTGCATTTTAAGAACATTCTCTTTTCCCTGTGTTGGTTGTATTTATATTTCATTAGGCTTGAAGATTTGGTATTCTAGGAATACATGACAGAAAGCTATCTAATATTTTTATACTATTTTATCTGTCTTTTAAGTACCACTGTTGGGCACATGCTTCTCAGAACTTTGAAAATGCTGTAAAAGATTTACTCATTCATACCGTGGTGAGATTCTTCCATGAAGACCTTATAGGTTGCTCTTCATTCTGTGACAGTAAGAAATGATTTGTGATTGACCATTGCTCAGCTTTCAAGAATGCAAGTAAAACTGTGTTCCTTTATAACGAGGTTTATGTATGCACATTCTTTGAGCTCAATATCTCACAACACCAACTATATAAAGATTAACCTTTTCATCTTCTTTCCATTGAGTGAAATGCATCAAGCATTTTTCACATGTGCCAGTTTAACTTCTTTATGATGTCAGAGATAATTGTTTTGGCCTCCGGGAAAGAATGTTCTTTCTGCTGCAAATGATGGCTGCAGAACCATCTAAGTAAAAAATGAACTAGTCATGAAGTCTTACATTTCTTTATCTTATCAATTATGGAAGAAAGAAACTTTCCCTAGCACAAGGAGAAGGCTAAAAATGTCAAGATAAAATAATAGGAAATGAAGTTGAGGGTAGGTATGGGTCTGGTAAACAAGTTTGAAGGCAACAGGCTCTTTAATGAATGAGATAGGATGTGTGTTAGCCACATTTACATTTTATCAGGTGGAATTATTTATGCTTTTAAAACAATAAAAGGGAAAATTGAATTTTACTATCAGGGGAAAAACTTGAGTCGAGTCTAACACCTATGAATTCTACATTCATTTCTTCCTGGAGAAATAAATGCATTTGACTATTACAACACCGCAAATAACCAGAGGCATTGCACACAATCAAAAGTGTATAAATCACATGTCATGTGCATTTACATTCAAATAGATGAGTTATAAACTACCTTGTTCATTTAAAAAAAGCAATAATCTGATTTATTTATTTCTAAACACTAGGCTTATTTAAATATTTTTGCTTGGGCAACTAGGAAACATGATAAGTCTGTCCCATTTTCAGAGCAGATAATGGTCACATTGGTGCTTGACATCTTCGTCCTTTTCAGATTTTGCTAACAGACAGTGGAAAAGCAGGAGGGAAAAACTACCTCCACTACTGCCCACCACCATCACGTATGTGGTAATTTTCTAAGATGGTTAAAATTTAAAATATCTAAAACTTGCAGTAAAAACTTCATAGCATTTCATTTATTATTATTTTTTTGTCTTTTTTTTTTTTAGAGATAGGGTCTCACTCTTGCTCAGGCTGGTATTAAACTCCTGGGCACAAGGGATCCTCCCACCTCAGTCTCCCGGAGTATGAGGATTGCAGGCAAGAGCCACCACACCATCTAATCTATAAGCCCCTTTCATAAGCAAAAGTTTGTTGAACATCTACTATTAATCAAAAATGTTAATACATATTTAGTTTAAATTAGCTTTGCAAAATAGAGCTATGATATTTGATAATAAAAGCTAACATTTTTGAGCAACAATCAGGGCCTGTGCTTATCTTCTACCTTTCTGATGTCATTTAACTCCTACCCTCATTGTACATGAATCATAATATTATGAATCTCATTTTATGGATTAAGAAATAGAGATTTAGAGAGTTAAACTTAAGGTTGCTTAGACAGTAAACGGGTGTGGCATGACAAAGCTCTTTCCCTTCACCTCTCTTGTGCTTAGTTTGACTTGATTTAAAGCTTTGGGAACAAGAAGATTAGAAAAGCAGCAGTTCCTAAAATCAGAACACTCCCTGTGTAGTCACTTTGCCCCATTGAGAGAAAATTCCAGCAGGGAGCTCTGGATTTAGCTAAAGTCTCCCTAGAGTTACGGCAAGCTATACTGTCTGATATGGCAACTAGAGACGCATGGCAGCCGAGTCTCTTGGCTAAGCTGATTTGAATGTGTTATAAGTAAAATGTACATTCTGAAACTCAAGGACTGAATACTGGAAAAGAATATAAAATATCTCAGGAATAATTTCATATCGATTACAGATTGAAAGAACAATATTTTGGATGCATTACGTTAAATACATTATTAAAATTAATGTTGTCTTTTAAAAAGTTTAAAGTTACATATGTGATTCTCCTTATATTTCTTTTGCATGGTACTAATTTAAAATGCTCTTTTCCAAGACTTTTGCTTCTAGAAGGAGATTTACTGAGCTGCATTTCCTGTCTGCTAATATTATGATTTTACGAGACAACCAGAGATCTCGACTAGATTCTTCTATTGTATAAATGTCAGCAGTGTTGGTGATTATTCCTGCTCATTTTGTAATCTCCTGTTTATCTGTTTACTTACAGTAACAGTAGCAGTAAAAGCCTCATGGCCAAATTTAATTTTATAATTTTATATTAGAATGATAAATGTAAGTACGAGGCAGCCTGGACCTCACCCTGTTAAACAGGGATGGTGTGCAGGACATGCGACCCCAAATATAACACGTTAATATTTGACAGAACAGCACAACTAGGCAGGCCATGCTTGCCCTTCATCGCCCCTGCAACAGGCCATGCAACTTAGGAAGGTCATTCTCTGATCTTTTCTGCTGAAGACTCTCACTGTACAGGTGTTTTACTCTATACCTGGAGGGAAGAAAAGTCAACAGAAACACCAAGAAGAATCTCAACAAACGGGCCTTACTAAGTTTCTCCCTGATTTATTATCATTAGATTGTACCGTTTTGTCCTCTAGTCTTACTTCCCTAAGCTGTCCGCAAAAATACACAATTTTTCTTGGGTTGATTTTTCTTTCTGAAGTCTCCTGAGTTATGTAAAATATATTAAACAATTGATTTTATGATTTTTTCTTTTAATCTTTTTTACTATTGGGTCTCTCTCTCTCTGTGTGTCTGTGTCTGTCTCTTTCTCTTTCTCACTCTCTCCCTCCATATATAAATATATACACCATATAAACCAGATTAGTCTATCAGGTAGTTGCAGACTAGAAAAAACAACATAGGTAGCAGGTCTAAATCTGAGAAGAGATATTGAAGGCTGAATAGAGTGACTCCAAGATACCATCCAAGATGGAATAACCAAAGTTGCAGCAATTTAACACTGAGATATTAACATTGGGGCGGCGCCTGTGGCTCAGTCATTAGGGCTCCAACCCCATATTCCGAGGGTGGGGGGTTCAAACCCAACCCCAGCGGAACTGCAACAACAACAACAAAAAAAGAGATATTAACATTGAAAAATTTATTGATTTGTTACCTCAAAGGGGTTATAAAAGCCAAAACTTCCCTGCTATTAATTATGAGTCTGGATCCCACAATGAGACTTACATGAGAAGACTGGGATGAGACAGAAACTAGGGGAGAATCATATTACAAGGGGTAAGATTAAGAAATAAAA